>NDFZ01004530.1:3125-28385 GCA_002192655.3 Mamestra configurata
ACCGGACACGGCTGTTTCGGGAGGTACCTGTTTCGGATTAAGCGGGAGGACACGCCCGGGTGTCAGCACTGTGAGCATCGCCCGGAGGACACTGTGGAGCATACAGTGGAGGTCTGCCCTGCTTGGGGCTGACCACTGCCGTGTCCTCTTCGAGGCGATCGGCGGCGGCGACCTCTCGCGTCCGGCCCTGTTTGAATTCATGGTCCGGAGCGAGGAGGCTTGGGAAGCGGTCACCTCCTTCTGCGAAGCAGTAATGCTAGCGAAGGAGGAGGCGGGCCGCGCGAGGGAAAGGCAATGCCTTCGCCCCAACCGCCGCTACAGGAGAAGATGTCCCGGACGTCGGGAGTCGCAGGGCGATCCCCGGCCACCGTAGGCGCGGGGCAAGGACGGCGAGCGTTGGGTGGCTCGCGAGTCTGACACGCCCTCCTGCTCCACCCAGAGCGGAAGAAGTCATTCGATGATTTCCCATCCTTAAATAAAAAGTAAAAAAAGACCCGACGCCTTGTTGTTTTTAAGCTCCTTCAGAGCCATCGTTATCTCATACAGGCTGACGTCCGGGATGTCTTCGGTATAGTGCCGGGTCAACCTAGCTATTGGGTCGTTAGATAGATTCGCAACAGGTTTAGTTATTGACGTGTATACTGACCATTGAATGTCTCGATCTCCCTCAGAAGCTCCGATTTGGCGGATATGGTTCTGCGTCGGTTTTCAGTTTCGTGAGCTGGCTCTGCTCAATAGACAGAACTCTTGCAAAGACCTTGGAGCCCTTATTCCACTCTATCGCGTCTTTAATTTTTTCGGTATTAAAGCGCCAGAGGTCGCTTTTCAAGGACTTGGAGATCTGAGCTGATCTATTGAGCTTTTGATTTGCACGCATCGTCTGAAGACTGCAGAATCATCTCCCGCCTCTCCTTCCAGAGATTGAGAGTAGAATCAGAGTGTGTCTTGTTCTTATCTGTACGGCGAGTCTTGAAAAACTTAGACCCAACCGTATGAACAGTTTCCACGAACCTATCGTTGTATTCGTGCAAGGAGCTCCCTAGGCACTCAAAGCGATTTTGAAGTTCGAGCTTTCGGAGTTTTGGATCTGGATCTGTGCTGGACGAACGTAGACTTCATCAGTCGAGACCTTTCCAGCTTGATATTTAGATTCAATGTAACTCTTACCATGCGGTGATCACTTCCGGTTTTCGCCACGTTGATCACAGAGACATCTTTGCTTCTTCGTCGTCGACATGATGAAGTCAATCTCATTTTTGGTTGCACCGTCGGGCTCTGCCAGGTCCACTTGCTGTGGTCACGGTTTCTGAACAAGGAGTTCGTCAGATAGAGGCCCTCCTTCTCCATAAAACTGGCCAATAGGTGTCCCCAGTGGTTCCGACACCCAAATCCAAAGTGCCGCACTCGCAGCTCGTCACCGTCTCGTTTGCCCAGTTTCGCGTTGAAGTCCCTCATGACCACGGTGAAGTGGGTTTTATGACCAGGCATGGCTCTGGATATATCCTCATATTCCTCATACATGGTCGCTATTTCGTCGTCGGGGTGTGTCGAGGTTGGGGCGTAAACCCGTACGACCTTGAACAAATAACTTGACGATATTCTGAGAATAAGGTACGCCACCCTGGCCGACGACACTCGATCCTCACCACACTGGACACAAGAGACCTGTGAATGATAAACCGAGGATATCATGATACGAGGAACTCCTCCATAATTTGTGCGTTGCTGTTCATATTGACATTATGCGGTCGGGTGAGACGTACGTTACAAAGAATTCGTAAGTTACGAAAATATGCTATCATGATCTTCAAAGCCGTTCATTTTGATTCTATCGGGTGCGACTTGACGCCAAATGACTTTTAAATTGTCCAAATCGGAGTTTTCAAAGTCTTCTCATTTGGGCCTACTATGTCTATTTCAGATGTCAAGCCGCACCTGTCAAATCATAGTGACCGGCTCTGGAAATCACGATAATAAGTGTGTTTTTAGGAAATCCGAAAGTCGGCCTTTAAACACAGGGCTCATATCTGAAAATTTATCAGATAATACTTTCGGTATTCTCTCGGCAGGCTGCACCTGAGCAGGTTGATGGCTGAGATAGCCATCAACTTTTCGCCCTGTAAATGTATTGCTCAGCTCAAACACCGTTGTGCTCAAAAACCTATAGAATTTGATATTATCATTTACTTAATTAATCATCATTATCATTTAATTTACTACGGGACCGCGCTGGCTTAATCCGGCACTGGTTTGTGATACAGATCAAAAGTGATGGTCTGATGTAGTAAGGTGAATGTATTTTGATTGGTCGAAAAGTGGTCTAAGGACACGCAGCACCGGCCTGAGGCAACTTTCAAGGTGAAGCGAGATTGAAACATGGTGCCGCTTGTTACCTGTCGCTGTACCTAGGCTGCTGGGACCACGTTGTTGCGCATACCTGAAGTGTATGGCCTTGTTGGAGAGCAGGCGGTTGGTGTCCGCGACGTCGGCCAGCGGCAGCGGCAGCGGCGTGGCGTCAGGTGAGTCCTCGTGGAACACGTGCGTGCAAACGCGCGGCCGCAAGCGCGCCTCGCCGTACGGCCCGCGCAGCACCAGCCACTGCACGCTCAGCCCCACCAGCGTCTTGCTCTTCAGGATCAACTGCAGGGCAATCTGACCGCATTATGACGCTCGAGTATCTGTGTTATATGCACAAGCTTATGGAACACGTGGAGGTCTGCCCACTATTCTCAACCTATATAAGTACCTTTTCAATGTTAAGACGAACGGCACCGAAATCAATTTAAACTCGTGACGCGTGAGTGCGCTGCTACGAGCGAAATAATGATGGACTTGACTGATAGGCAAAATGATAGGAAATTACCCCTAACGCTAAAATAGTATTTCCACTTTGAAATAGTATTAGTAATGTGATGTAGCCAAACTGTTGCTTCAAATTGCACAAGGGTCAGCCTGTCACTGCTTATCGCACGAGGCTTGTCGACCAACATGATCATAACAGACGCCGTGACCTGACAAGCTGACTAACTTGCTTAGAAGCAACAGTGGGACCTAGAGACCCTCTAGGTAATGTGGATGGTGGAAGGTGCCGGGTTCCAAGCTGATTGATGGGGAAACTAAACGGATTGCTAGCCTATCTTCTTAAGACAGAAGTCTGAATAGCGCGGTCACTGCGTACCTACCTGGTAGGTGATTTCCCGCTGCGTGCTCTGCGTGGGGTCGCGCTGGTTCTTGTTGACGAAGGCCTTCACCACCCACTGGTGGCCGAAGGCGGAGAAGCGCGACGTCTCGTAGTACAGCTTGTGCACGAACTCCTCCGTGCGGTAGGGCTTCAGCTGCAGGTCTACGATACATTCTTCGTTAAGGTTGTTAGTGCGCCACTGCTCTCAAGCCTCAATGTAAAATGCGACACAGCAGCGGCGGCCCTAGCCATACTTTTAGGTGGTACTGGATCTTAAAGTGGCGCCTCTTCAAATACAAAATGTGCTTTCTATGCTCGCCCGTTCATTATAAAGTTAGTATAATTCAGACTCAGGCTAAAGATAAATGTAATTTTCCATATCTATGTATAGTATCAGACCGATGACTCGGTCATTTCTAAGGAGTTGGCGTATTTTAAGATTTTGCAATCCAAAGTTCTTCAGAAAGATTATGTTGTCAACTTAAGCAGAAAAAGTTGCAGAATCAACCGGATTTAGAATGCAAAAGCGAGCGAAGCGAGCTCGACAAATCTGGCACCCTGCTTCAGATATGTTATTAGCCCGTCCCATATATGTAGGTTAGATTTTGTTTCAGAGGCGGAAGTTATCTTCGATTTACGCTTAAAATTGTGACAGATGATAGATGCAAGAGCGAGCGAAGCTAGATAGGTCGTCTAAGTCTAGATTTCAGTTCACGATTTAGACACGATTCAGTTTACGACAGTAATTAGTCTTACAAAAAGAAAAACGAACAACCAATGTGATAAAACTCACAGTTGTTTATTAAGCAGTTGCGGCAAATTTCGTACCCCCCCACGTGACGGCGCCCGGTGCAGTCGCACCGCCCTGGGCCGCCGCCACGACACAGTGGTACGCTAGGTTAGTCCCTGGCGCACTGTGCAGTGGCGCCGCTTACATAACGAGTTTGGTCAGACCAGAAACTGACCTCGTGTAAACGAATCTCCAGTTGGAGCTGCGGTTTCTTGAGGCATATTCGATTCTTAAATAAAACTTGTCAGAAACCAGTGATTTGAACATTTTATCTAAAATTATGTTTGACTACCAAATGTTAGTCGTTAGTAAATGTGATAGTTCATTAAAAAATGTTACAACTGCGGAAATCAAATACTTTCTGAAGACTGATCGAATGAATGTCAACAAATATTTTGCCGAAATGTTTCGTGCATGCATGAAACTAGTACTTAATCGTATCTAGTAAAGTTTGACCTATTTCGCAGTCTGGGAGCATTGAACTTCCATCCACAATTGCGTGCTCCACGAATACAAAGTTCAATACCAACCAAGTACCTACCAATTTAAGAAGGTTAACGACCGCGCGACGACTGGTTGGCAATTTAGCCAACCAGTCGTCTAGAGACTACGGATACTACGATACTATACCTACTGTGTATAATAGTAGTGGTGTCATGTTGCATAAACTCACCATTAAAGGTAATTTTTTCGTAGGAGAGCAGGTCGAGCACCTGGTGGTAGACCTGGCTGGCCTCCCGGCAGCGCTTGTCGCGCTCGGCCAGCACGCTGAGCACGTCGGCGGCCGACTTGCCGGGGTGCGCGCGCGCCGCCTCGTGCGCGCCGCCCTCGTGCGCCGGCCCGCGCCAGCCGCAGCCGATGCACGCGAAGCGGCAGCCCGTCAGCCTGCACAGCGCTCCCTTAGCGTTACACACTGACCCCAGGAACCGTACAATTGTAAGGGATGTAACATGTTATGACAAAAATTAATAGCTCCAATCCATGACATGCCATTATGCGTTAGGATAACAAAGCGATCTGATAAGACTGGGTTACTTTTGATGTGCTACAATGTGACACAGGACACGAGGCGAGCTAACAGCAGGCGATGAGTTCGGTTCGCATTACACCAGGTGTTACAAGCATAATGTACGGAGTGAGCGCAGACACACCTGCGGACCCTACGGCGCTTGGCGGCGCTGGGGGCGCGCGCGTGCGCATGCGCCGGCGGGCCGCTGCGCCACAGCACGCGCTGCACCAGGCAGTACACGCTGGACACAATGCGAACCAAACTATCGAGGTAGTAGCGCCTGTCGGGGGACGGATCGACTACGATTTGCGAGAACTTGAACTTCCTGGGGGAACAAATATGTGGCCGCATTTAGTAGGCGTTACTTTAAGTACTGACTATTTTTTCTACCGCTGAACTCGCCACTGCGTCGCTCTCGACTCAGGTGCGGTATCTTTCTTACAAATTATCTCTTGTCCCCATTTTGCTATTAAACTTAATTAGTGAAATCTAGTTATAATTTTAAGAGTAATTATGCGTCGTAAAGTTAATGAATGTCCATAATCGTGTGCCAGCTAAGCTACTAGAACATTGTAGGCGATAACGAGAGAAGATGTGTGTGTAAGACGCGTAAATAAAGCGAGATAAGTGCGTCACCTGTCATCGCACGCGTTCTCCTCGTGGTGCTGCAGCGAGTGGCGCGGGAACACGCGCGTGCAGAACTTGCACTCGGACGGCAGCTCTGACACCGTCTTCTCCACGGCCAGGTTGCGCGACGCCGTCGCCTTGGAGATCTCCACGCGGCAGTTGGGGCACGTGGCCGGCTCGTCGCGCAGCCGCGCGTCCGCCAGCAGGTGTGTGAAGCACGGCGCGCACATCAGGTGCCCATTGCTACACTGCAATACAACGCGCGTGTCAGTACGCCGCAGTGGAGCCTGCCACTCCCACTACATGTCCACTCAAACACTTCTTTGTTTGTGTACTATACTGATATCTACAATGTAAGCAAAAGGTGTAATAGTCTTTCAACATAGGTACTGGAATAAATGTTTAAAATGGGATTTAATAAATCAGAAAGGGTGTTCTTGGATTTTGGTAGATATAAGTATATCAGAGCAATGAAAAGGTAAGGTGTATGTGTGCTACATGGTCTACCTCTGGCCGTGATTGTGTGCCACCTGTAATCAAACTACACATAATAAATACAGCTGTAACAGAAAAAATAAAAGTTAAATATACTCAACAACTGATTTTAATTGTGATCATTTAGATAGTTTTTCTTTAATTTTTCAATTTAGTGTTTTATTTCTAAATGTTCATTGATATGAAATAAATAATTTCAATTGAAAAAAATTGAATATTGTTTTAGAATTTCAAAACATTTCTTTTGCAAATTTAATCATTATGATGTTAATTACAAAGTTTGTCTCGCAAAATGATAAAGTACAAATATTTGTGTGATATAAGAACTGTTAAGCTTTCTCAGTGAAAATCAAAAAGGATGTTTTAGAATTCGGGATGGGGATTGTAACGGGGATTTCTCAATAAAGAAAGAAGTAAAAGCTCTCAAACATTTCTTTATTTAAATGAAATGTTACAAGAGTGTATACAGGCTAAGTTTACTTGCTACACTATTGACCATACATTCTAGTTATCCTATACAATAACATTATACTTAACTCCTAGATGTACACTGTGACACTCATACAACAATTTGCTCAGATTATGAAGGTACACAATACATACAAACAGGTCACAGGTCATACATTCACTAGTAGAATAATAAAATAAATTAACACAATCCATAACAATAGGTAACAACACCCATAACAGAGGGCTATCACAGATACTTAGCTGTGGCAACTTTACAATGACAACCAAATGATTCAATACAATACATTGACGCCATACTATCTACTACTCTCAAATGTGAGTGATAAAGCGACGTCGTGTAGGCGTCGCCACGACGCGAATGTTAGCCGCGAGCTGCAGGCGGAAGGCCAGCTGCTTACGTAACAAAGAAAAGAATAACACAGCTGATGCGAGCATCCACACATCAGCTGTTTAAAATACCTGATACACGGCCGCCGGAGGCAGGTCCAGACAAACTGCGCAGCACAGTATGCCCCCCAACCTGTGCTCAAGCTTGTCGCTCCCCTCTTTGTCAGTAATTTTACGTTTTTTAGTCAACGGCTCGTCGGCATCTTTCACGTCAAGCCTGACCGCGCCCTCGCTTGACGATGCCATGGGCTCGCTCTCGGGCGCCTCGGCCATTTCACAATGTAAATAACAACAATATTACGACACACTGCGCGCAACTGCGTCAGATGGACACAAAATGAAATGACGCGAAACGAGTATCGACGAACTTCGCGACAAACAAAGGTTTGTTGTGTTTATATAGACACCCACCCTCCCGCACCCGCAACCCAACACTTTTTAGTGTTGTTCAGTTGTTCTATTAACATAAGATCCGATCCATAGAGGAAAGTAATATTGATCCGATCCCTATAATCATGCATGACACAACTCAAAGTCAAATCGATTTTTTGACAAAAAAATTGCAATTTCAAAATGCAGTGAATGGTACATTATTATTCTTGTTATTTATAGCTTCCTGTATTATTACGTAAACTGTATTATTTTGTACATTACACTAATTTTATAAAGAAGAAAGTTTTGTATTTCTGTTTGTAAGGAATAAACTCAACCAGTAGTATGCTATGTATACTGAGTAAGTAACATATTTTATATTAAAAAAAATAGAGATCATAATGCTTACCTAGGTGTAAAAAAATTGCCTATAAAATCCCTTATGTCACGTGCGCTAAAAACTATTGATGATAGAAACAAAAAGAAGTATAATGAAAAATACTTACTGCAGATTTGAACACAAATTCGCGATCATCATCATATCAGCCGAAATCACATTTTTTTATGTGATCATACTCATTATGTGGCACACTTTTTATGTGGTCATACTTCGCACAAATAAACTTTCACTAACATAATATCCGATCCATATAGACATGGACCGGATTGACAATCTAGGCAAAACCTATGGGCTCAGACGCTACTAAAGGGCCCCGTGGCACACGATCCTCACCAGTCGGTCCCTTATGGAAGGCCTTCCAACGTCACGTCTTCCGTACGCGGTCGCCACTCTAGAACTTTTCGGCCCTATCGACCATTTGTTCTGCGAGCAATGTGCCCTGCTCACTGCCACTTCAGATTGGCGATCATTCGGGCTATATCGGTAACCTTGGTTCTCAAGCGGATATCATCATTCCTAGTTCGATCACGCAAGGAAACTCTGCATTGCCCGTGAGTGACTTTACGCCTTCTGATAAGGCCCATTGTAAACGACAACGTTTCGGTTCCATTAGTCATCACTGCCAACGCGCACTGGTATAGACTTTCGTCTTGAGATACTATGATATATGGGACGAGAAGATACCACGCAACTTCTCGAACGCCGCCCAGCCCAGTCGGATTCGACGGTTGACCTTTTCTCGAATTTAGTTCTAATTGAAAATAGGCTACATCACTACGGAAAACTCTTTCTTCGTGTGAGTTGCCAACGAAAAAATGACTTAATAGCATATATCGGAATTAGTTTGTAATTTATTTACTCTTTACTCGTCGGCAGCAACGTGAACATGAAAGCGTTCTGTTGATTGTTGTGCGCCGGTGATCCCTGATCTCATCGAGACCGCCGCCGACACGACGGCCTCGATCGACTCTCTCACGGATCACATAAATTATTAGATGTTAGAGGAAAAAAGGATCTTTGTAAAGGATTTTTTTAATTAAAAGTTACAGAACTGGGTCTAAGAAATAGGAACACTAATAAAACTTCAAAAAATTCGTTAATTACACACAAACAACTTAATCTTTATTGTCAACTTTTAATATTATTCAGGTGCTAGGATAGTGATTGATAATGTTTGTGGATGGCAATAGTGCCTATTTCATGAAATCTACCTCATAACAAATAATGTCTCTGCATTAGAAAATCAAAACTGATGAAACACAGCTTCATTGTTATCAATGTTTTGTTTCTAGTCAAAGTTTTGGTTTCTTCGGCAAAGAACCAAATGCGGAGATGATAGTGCCTTTAGTTCCAGTAACGTTGCTGGTGAGTGGTTGTTGAACCAGTCCGGGCTGTTTGATAGTCGGCTTATTGGATACATTGGGTGCCGCCTGGTCCCATTTAGACTTCCTCTTCTTTTCATCGTCACTCTCAGATTTCTTTGCTACTCCTGTTATAAAATCTATTTTAGCTAGTTTCTCTTTCTTTTCTTTTTCCCTTCTATCCATCTCTACTTTCTGCACTCTGGATAATTCATCATAATATGATTCTTTGCCCCACTTTAGTGGATCATAGATTTCAGGAGGGTAATTTGTATCTAATTCGTTAATATCACAGAACTGTATGAGTTTTTCATAAATGCTTGGGTTTCTGAAGTTCTTTTTATCTTGTATAATCCGGTTCATATCTAGTCCTTCATTTAACATTCGGCTGTAAAACTTAGCGATGGAATCTTGGAGCTCCTTAGGGCACTTCCCGGGCGGCTCGGGCGGGATGGTGACGCCGTCCTCGCTCTCGTCGGGCTCGGAGCGAGGCACAGCCTCGTCCGTGTCCGTCTCCATGGACAGGCGCCGCATGTCATCCTGGTTCTCCGCGGCAGGCGACAGCGGCTCGTCGTCGGACACCACCGTGTCGTCCACATAAGAAACTAATCTTCTTTTTGGAGTTACGGGTGCAGAGGCGGATTGGTTACTGTCTTCAATCTTTTTAGGGCTTGTAGGCACCGAATGAGTTTCTTTAGGTTCCTCCTTTTCAGGCGTTTGATCTTCCATATCTTCCTCGCCTTCGGAATCGGTGTAGGTAGCAGTTAACGAAGCTAAAGCTTGAGAAGCCATTGCTTCAACTATGAAACAGCAACTTGAAAGGAAAGTATAACAAACAAACTGTTCCTGCCTTGAAAAAATTAATCAAATTCAATATTATTTACAAAAGAATTTATTTATGCACAAACTCAACACGAGCAATGAATACAATAATACACATACACACGTCACAGTGCTATCTGCTGTGAGTCTGTCAGCCATTGTCACTTTGTCAGCCATGTTATTGTCACTTTGACGTTTAATATTTCGTTCATCAAGCCGTTGCTAGCTGTGTGATGGCCCGTAAAATCCCTAGGGCCTAGACCAACGTGCAATATTGACGACAGAAACTTACAGAAACTGAAAGAAATCAATGGGAAGACCTTATTCATAAAAACTTTTTAATACTTAGTTACTACTGTATGTACTTAGTTAACGAAGTTCAAATTCTCCATAGAAAATTTTGAATAAATAATCTGCTTAAGAGTATTTTATCTATGTAATTGTTTTAACGTTTTTATGAATAAGGCTATAGGATTACAAAAATATTTTAACATTTCACGCAGTTCATTCATTGTTTTTTACTGTTCTCGGTCGTGAGCTCACCCTTCCTGTCATTGCATAATGAACTGTCAATTGAATTTGACATTACATTAGCGATTGGCAATTTTAGCAAATGATGGGGGAGTTGCGTTGGAGCTTGTAAAAATAATAAAATAACGTACGCAAAATACAGCGACATGCAATGAATTTTTAACCCACGATTATTATTGTATTAGACGCAAAAGTCAGTGAAGTGACGACAATGGCGACGATGCCGAGTGATTATACGGAGTTTCCGTCCGAGATAATTCTGAAGCCCCTCGCACTGATTGGGTTGTCTGGTCTCGATGCGGTGAACAATGCCGTGCACAAGGAGATCTGGGATGCGTTCTCTAACAACCGCCGAGCTGACCGCACGCCAGTGCGCTTCAAGTTACTCAACAACACCTTCGAATTTCCTGTAGTCAAGCCTAAGCGGAACTCGTACGAGTGGTATATCCCGAAGGGAGTCCTCAAGAAGAACTGGATTCATAAGCGAGTATCTCTGATTCCTGCGGTTGTAGTCATATTTTACGATATGGACTGGAATGATCCACAGTGGAATGAAAAAATCATCGAGTGTGCGTCCAAAGTGCAATCAATCCGCGCTGCAGTGGAAGGGCACGCGACGCGCGTCGCCGTCGTCGTCATCCAGAGCCGCTTGTCGCCGCCCCCCTCCGAGTACATGCTGGGCGCCGAGCGCGCGCAGGCTCTGTGCGCTGCCTGCGAGATACAGTCCAAGTCTCTGTTTGTGTTGCCCCACAGTGATCACCTCATAGGTTACATTGTTCGCCTAGAGAATGCATTTTATGATATTGCTCAGAACTACTATCATCATGAAACTAAAAACATTAAACAGCACAGAGACCATCTCAATAAAACAACTCATCAGTATTTATTTGTGCGACATCAATTTAAACTAGGCTATCTTAATGAGTTGAAACAAGACTTGAGTACAGCTCACAAGCACTACATGCATGCTTACAACAATTTACTGGAGACAAGGATTGTGGATACCAACACCCATGAAGTGAGAACTGTAGCAGGCTACATCAATTATAAACTTTGTAAATTACTTTTTGCTCTCAATTTGCCTCGTGATGCTATAGCACAACTCAAGTCACACATTGAAAGATACAAGAATCGGATTGGATCAACAGAACTGTTGTTTGAACATTATGCGTGGATTGCAAGACAGTACAGTGCCTTTGGAGAGTTGTTTGATGAAGCTATCCGTGCAGGACTTCCAGCTATACAGTCGCAGCATCCCGGCTTCTACTACCAACATGCAGCTCAGTTCACAGTGAAGAGAAGGCAAGCTATGAGGTCTGTGTGCACTGAGGCCTCAGCATATCCTCCTCCCCCAGATCCACTGGAAGGCATTGTGGAGTTTTATGGGCAGAGACCATGGAGGCCAGGCCGCCTCAGTGCTGACCCTCATGACCCTCAAAAAGAGCAAGCAGCTGTCCTAGCTCTACAGTATAATGAAAGAGTCTTCAACCACTCAGCAATGATCATCAGCTTCTTGGGCTGTGCCATCTCACAGTTCAAGACATTTCACTCTCCTCGCATGAGGAAGCAGCTTGTGGTGGAGATGGCTAATGAGTACTATTACTCAGCTGATTATGGCAAAGCCCTCACATTGTTGACGCATATGCTGTGGGACTACCGGAGAGAAAAGTGGTGGTTCCTAGCTTCACATGTTCTAAACCGAGCATTACAATGTGCATACTTGTCAGGAAAAATACAAGATTATCTTCAGCTGTCAATAGAGGCACTCTCTAAGCATATCCAAGTGCCAAACAATGATAAGGATAGAATATTTAGGAATATCATGTCTGTTCTCAACTTGAACATACCTGCTGCAGAGCCAGAGCTACCGGCCTCCTCGCAACACAAGGCTCTGGAGCTGTGGCAGGCAGCCATTGAGAAAGAGCCTCTCACAGTTCCTGTTGACATGGCTAACATATCTAGCTTCTTAGAAGTGAAGCCTAAGTTTAAGCAACAGAGATATAGGATGGATGAGCTAATTGATTTAGAATTGTATGTCAGGCTCCTGTACACCACACTTCTTGAAGTAAGAAATGCCTTTGTAGCGATATCTAGTCACACAGAAACTATTGAAATTCCAATTACAGATGATGGCAACACTACCATTTCCTTGCAAGGGGGAAAAGTAAAGAGGTTTTTATGTCAATTTAAACCAAATCCTCATGACTGTGGATCAGATCTCCTCATTAAAAATGTATCTTTTGTGCTTGACACAGACAGAAAACGCAAGATAGTTTTGAATTTCAAAATTGAAGGAAACAAAGCTACAGAGTCGACTATCCACCCAGAACTGTTACATTTTATAAGAAGCCCTAAGGCGGACTATGAATTCGACTGCATCGTACCTTTGGCTGTAGCATCAATCACATCGCGAGACTGCAAGATATCCTCACTAGTCACTAACTCAAGTCCAGCACTTCAAGGGGAATGGTTTCCCTCAACATTCACCATCACAAATAATGAAGACAGGGCTATCTATGATGTTAAAATAACACTCTCTTTGTTAAGTTCTCCTGACAATCCCAATCCTGATTCAGTAACAGAGTTGAGTCTGAAGGAAGGAGAACCACAAACACAACCACTAAACATACAAGTGGGCAGCATCAGCACTTCAGGCAGCCATGTGAATATATTTTATTTGAAAACAAACAGAACAGCCACTACTACTGTACAAATAAAAGTAACTTATGTTATTGATCTTCCTGAAATATCTAAATTGGAATGCACTAAAGAGTTCTCTACAAAAATTACAGTCATCAAGCCATTTGAGGTTTCTACAAATTTCGTGGCCATGAACTTCAAACCCATTGCTAAGTGTTTTGTAGATGATCCCTTCATAGTGATGCCACAAATAAACATTTTGAGTCCATGGGAGTTGTTGATAGTGGACACTGAGTTAGAGGTGGTGGAGTGCTTCAGATATAGTGATGCCACACAGCCTGCATCTTGTATCAGCAACCTGGAGGTTGCTGAGAAGAATGTCGCTTCTGATGCTGTATGCGTACAAGCAAAGTACAAACCAAAAGACAATCCAACCAGGGTTGGTCTATATAATATAACATGGCGGCGGAAGACCAGCTCAAGCCACTGTGTGATGAGCAGTACGGCACTGTCAGGATTGCCCATTGATGAGTGTCCTATAGCAATCCAAGTCAATTATCCTCAGGTGGTGGAACTGCTCACTTCAGTTTCATTGAAATGCACTTTGTTTGGCAAGTGTAGTACCCCTATCAGACTAAGTGTGACAGTAGAGGGCACTGATGCTTACATGTTCTCAGGATACAAGAAGATATCAGTCACTATCCCACCTAAGGGAAGAGTGGAGCTGTGCTACAACATCCATCCTCTAGTCGCTGGCAACACCACACCTCCAAGGTTAAAAGCTACAATAGTGGGTGATGCAGCCAGTCAGGAAGTAGTAAGTGAAATGTTTGATAAAATCTTTCCACAGAATATATTTGTTATGCCTAAGTACAATAAATAAAAGTATGAAATGTTATTCCCTCAGTTTTAATAAAAGTTGTAAATAGTAATGAACAAAGTATATAAGTTATATTGTAGTTACCTTGTAATTATTTTTAAATAATAAATAAATTGAGTTACTTGTTACTGTGGTTATTTATTTTCCTTGCCTTTCATCATCATTCAGTTTGTATTTGTGAGGGATTGATAATAACCTAACAGCCTCATAGATCATTTTGTTATAGTCTCATCTTATGACATATCTGAGAATAATGGCAAGTGCTAGAGATAGAAAATTAACTTGGTAGTCAACATAGGAACGAAATAACGAGGATGGGTGAAATGTGTAAATTCTTTGTACAGGTAAATGATTATCAAAGCAACACTATCCTAATACTACATTTTATTTATTTATGGATACAAATGAAACAAATATTTAAGAAATTACATTTATTAAAAATATTTAATCTTTACGCAATTCAAATTTCTCCTCTTGGATACCACTTGCAGTAATGATCAATATGTAGATGCAGTCTCCAGTGTAAATATCACGCTCAGCAGCACTGATGAACACATCCTTCAGAAGAGCCAAGGCCTTCTCCCTAGGTAAGGGGGCCTCTGTTACATTCTGCATATTCTTGAGTCCTATTTGATTGTCAAGCAGAGGCTGCAGCTGTGCGCCGGCCGAGCCGCCGGCGCGGTAGTTGGAGCGTTCGCAGTGACCGATCGGATCATAACTGTACACACACCCTTTTCCATCAGCGTCTAACCCGGCTAGAACATTGGACACGTAGTAAGGGAAGAAACGCTTGTAGTACAGCATGGTGGAAAGCATCTGAGCTACGGCTGGCGTAGACATGGACTTGTTGTGTTCGTGCTCGTACATCTGCATCCTAGCGGACAGCAGCCGAGTCAGGGTGAGCGTGTCGCACCAGCAGCCCGTCGCGCCCAGGACGGTCTTCTCCGATAGCTTGAACAGTTTCTTCTGTTCTCTTGTGTAGATTGAAAATCCCGTACTGAGACGGGTATCGGCACCAATTACAGCGTAATCATCACCGGCAATGGCAACGATGCTCCCTCCATTGTCAGCGTACGGCTCGAAGCGAACTTGCTTAGCGCCAGGCACAGCATATTCAGGGAAGTTTCCATTAACACTCAACATTTTAATTTCTAACAACAATACTTTCAGCACAACTAATCTAAGAACAATTCAGTTTTACGGTGCACACGAATGACATGCACAAATTCACAAATACAGTACGTTGAAAGTTTAGGTTTTTAAACGTAGTTATAAGCTATCCTTGTCTTTATTTGACAGAAAAAGAGAGATGACCCTTTCGTGACGCTAAACATTGAAAATGTTATAAAACAGAATCAAATTTACTTCAAATAAAATGTCATCTCACTGCGTTCGGATACTTACTCCGTAGTTTTCGGAAATAGAGGTGCTTTCAGAAATGAATATACGGTTTTATAATCTGTATTTCAATAACCAATCGAATGACATGACGTGTAATTTTCATGTCAAATCAAAGTTAAAAAGTCAAGCATCTGACTGACGTTTCATACTATTTGAAGTGAAAATAGAGCAATAGAAAAGCCGCGTTTATATATAAATTAAACTACAAAATGACCTCCTTAACGTCTGTAATTCCTAAATTGTACCAAGAATACTCAACTAAAACATCCAAAAAGTTGAAGATCATCGATGCGTACCTTTTATATATATTTCTGACCGCTGTGATTCAGTTTGTGTATTGTTGCCTTGTCGGCACTTTTCCCTTCAATTCTTTCTTGAGCGGTTTTATTTCTACTGTCAGTTCTTTCGTTCTTGGAGGTAAGAAAGACAACTTTGCGAGGGGTTTCGGGCCAATATAAATATCACAAATGTTCACAAATGTTTACTAGATATTATAACCTAAAGCAACAATAAACAGTACCTATCTAATTGTTTTCAGTGTGCCTTCGCCTGCAAGTTAATCCAGAGAACAAGAACGAGTTCCAGGGTTTGAGTGCGGAGCGGGGCTTTGCAGACTTCATTTTTGCTCACCTTGTGTTGCACATTGTTGTCATCAACTTCATAGGATAAATAACTGTTTTTGTATTTTTATTATTGAGTAAGAAAATCTTAAATAAAACTGATTAACTAAGTGTGTGTAATATGAATCCTGTACTGATAAGAATCCATTTTACTATTGATGCCAGATTTATATGATTTATAAATGGCAGAAAAAACAATCTTCCAACAAGGAAATTACATTCCTGTTAAAGAATTATATACTAATATAGACTTGAATGAAGTCAACAGAATATTCAAGGTTTTCTTAACATTTTCAATCTGCATTATATCAGTTTAGTTACCTCAACTTTTTAAAACTAAAATAGTATGTTAAAATGGAATAAATAACTTGAAACTGATTATTATAAGAGATTATTTTATTTGAACTTCAGGGTTAAAGTAGTGCTAAGCCATCATTATGTTACAATTTACAAGTGCTTGTTGTTTGTTAGTGCTCACTAAGCATGTTCTACTACTTCTACCCTCAAGCTAAGATCATCAAAAATCAACCTGATGATAGAATAATAGAATAGAAGAAGAATATATAATATATTAATAGAATTAATTTATTATACACTTCATAGAATTAATTGTACACCAAAGTTAAATTACAAAAGGGAACTTAAAACTAACGTTGGCCTTATCACATTCCACGATCTCTGCCAGACAACCTAGGATGAACAGTATTTGCCTGGACATGAAATATACATGACAAGCAAGTGCCTGTCCTGTACGCCAATCGGTGTGACTGACACTGGCTTGGCCACCATCAGGGATTTTAATTTTGATAACAAAAAATTTGTCGGAGTCAGTCGCCAAAATCAGAATCAGTCGGTCACTGGTTCAAAAGATATAAGGGTTTATAGGTGGCCAATCTGGAGTCTCCCCAGCTTGGCCACATTTATATCTCAAAAACTAGGGCACCTAGCGAAAATCTGTTTTGTTCCAAATTTAATTGCTAATTAGTCGCAATGCGTCGCCAAGTTACATATTCAGTCGGTGTGTAATTAAAAATATATTAAAGAATTCAATTACCCCATACAGTGGTACAAGCAAGTACAAAATACTTAAATAGTTTCTAGAGCCGTTTCGCCCCAGGTAGCTAGCTCTTCCATAACAGCCCCTTTGGAATCGATGGTCATGTCACGACGTTGATGACGCCGAAATTGAAAACATTATATTAACTCTCAAAGATGAATGTGCTGTTGGTTATGATGGAACCCATCCACAGTTATCAAGGCCACAAAGGATACAATTATCCCTCTCCTTGTCCACATTTTTAATCTCTCTCTCTATATGGTATATGGCATTTTTCCGGATGTTTTCAAAACTGCTATAGTCCACCCTATACACAAGGGAGGAGACAAGGATCTTGTTTCTAATCCGTCCTTTCAACAATCTCAAAAAAATTTGAGAAAGTTATGAACGCGGAAATCAATATGGTTTCAGAGCGGGGAAATCAACAGAAGACGCTACCCTGGAGTTCACAAATACAATAGTCGGACACCTTAACAATAAGCAAAAGTCTCTTGGTGTCTTCCTAGACCTCTCGAAGGCGTTCGACACCGTTTCTGTCCCCAAACTGATTGACAAGATGGAACGTATTGGCATGTGTGGCATTCCTCTCGAAATCTTTCGTAGCTACTTATCGGGGCGTAACAGATTGTGAAGATTGGATCATTTATGAGTGACGAAGAAAATTTGTTTTATGGGGTTCCCCAGGGCAGTGTACTAGGACCAACCCTCTTCCTCATATATATCAATGAGCTGTGTCAGTTATCTCTTCCGAACACAAAAATTATAACATATGCGGATGACACAGCTCTCATAACCCATGGCAAACGTCAACATCTCCAAGACTAAGTTCATCCCATTCACCGAGTATTCTTAGCCAACCACCTTTGTCGTTTGAGATCAGGATCCATGTGTGTATTATCCCAGTGGCCAACACTTGTAGCTGTGCCCAAATAGAAAGGTCCGATAGTATAAAATATCTCGGTGTTATATTAGACAATCTTTTGACGTGGAAAAAACAGATCAATTCAGTTGTGGTTCGAGTCAGAAGATTGATTTACTTGTTTAACCTTTTGAACGCCACTGTCACGTATAGGTGACAAGCAAGCGCGTGCCCTGTACGCCAAACGTCACAAATACGTGACAAAAAGTACGGTAAATTTGTGGCTTGGCGTCGGGGGCACGTCGATGCGTTTATGCTCTGGCGTTCAAAAGGTTAAAAACTTCCGAGCGGGTGCTGATTTTCAATGCCTTAGAATGGTTTACTTTGCCCTTGCTCAATCAGTTCTCGGTTACTGCATAACCACGTGGGAGGGAACGCACAAGACAACCATGCTGCGGCTAGAGAGGGCTCAGAGAGCAGTATTAAAAGTACTTGCTAAGAAACCTATTAGATTTCCCACTTCTGAGCTATACTCACTTTATGAGGTCTCCCAGTGATACAGTTGTTCGTGCTGCACACAGTCTTAGGAAGCACCTACTCCTCCCTTACGACACTCAATCCCTTACAAAGAAGCGTCGTGCCGACGGAGTCTGTAAGACTGAACGCTGCAGGTTAACGTTGGTCGGTCGCCACTTTACTCACACCAGTTCTAAACTACCCTATGACTAGGAATATACCTACTGAAACTCTTTTGCTTCGCAATTTTGATGGGATGAACAGTGATCGTCTTCGACAGGATGCCAGCAACATTGACTGGACGCCTCTTGTCACATCCTCGTCCGTCGACGAACAAGTTGAAATCTTGACTTCTACCCTAATCCAGCTCTACGACACACATGCACCTATTCGGGCTGTAAGAGTGAAGCATCTTCCAGCACCATGGCTGACTAATGACATTAAACTTTTACTTAGTAAAAAAGCAGCCGCGAAGTTTAAGTTTAAAATTCGGCCCAACGACGTAAACAGGGAAAAATACATCTCAATTAGAAAACACAGCAGCAAGGTGTGTAGGAACGCAAACCGCCAACATATTCATAGTTCTGTTTAAAATGGTGATCCAGCTAAGGTCTGGAATTTTCTCAAATCATTAGGTATCGGAAAAAAGTCTCATGAAAGGATTCCTAAAGACTTAGACTTCAACTTACTTAATAGTCATTTTTCAACTTCGCCAGTACTGGATAGGGCCACCAAAGCTGCTACACTAAGTCATCTTTCAAACTTTCCGATACCTGATTATTCTCCTTTTGTTATAAGTCAATTCACTGCTTGTGGTGTTAAAAAGAGTATTGTATCGATTACATCCAACGCTGTGGGTAGTGACTGTGTCAGCCGAAAGATGATCATTCCCATCCTTGATGACATACTTCCCGTCATCCTTTACATCCTCAACTTCTCTGTTTCTAGTAGGGTCTTCCCACAAGCCTGGAAAGATGCCCAAGTCATCCCTTTGCCTAAAAAATCACATCCTGCATCTTTCTCTGACTATCGTCCCATTTCCATTCTCCCATTCCTATCCAAAGTCCTTGAAAAACTTGTCCATCAGCAACTTAGCACATTCCTTTCCAAGCAAAATCTGCTGAATCCCTTCCAATCTGGTTTTCGACCTGGACACAGCACTACCTCAGCACTCGTTCATATTACGGATGATATCAGGTCAGGTATGGAAATGGGGAAGTTAACGGCACTCGCTCTGCTAGACTTTAGCAATGCTTTTAATATGGTTGACTTCGACATTTTGCTTGGAATTCTGTGCTCTTTTAACATATCTCCTTCGGTAATTGACTGGTTTCATAGTTACCTGTTTGGCCGCCGGCAGCGTGTTTGCATAGAAGAATCTTTCTCTTCTTGGTGTGACACCTCTGCCGGTGTGCCGCAGGGTGGCGTGTTATCTCCTTTACTTTTCGCACTTTTTATTAATGGTATCACTCAACGTCTATCTTCTTTCTACCACCTGTATGCTGATGATCTCCAAATTTACACCCAAGCCCCTCTCGGAGAGCTATCTGATGCGATTGAGGCTATTAATGCAGACCTGGCACGAATAGGTGAATGGAGCACTGAGTTTGGGCTGAAGATCAATCCAGTAAAGACGCAAGTGATTGTTGTTGGTAGTTCACGGACCATCTCAAAGATTGATTGGTCGACACTTCCCCAGGTTTCTTTCAATAACACTTTAATTCCTATAACTCACACTGTGAAGAACTTGGGGATTTATATCGACAGAACTCTTTCCTGGACTAAACAACTGCAGGAGGTCAGTCGTAAACTGTTCGCTTCGGCGGGCTCCTTGAGACGCCTTCGAAATTTTCTTCCCATCACCACTAAAATTGCCATAGCACAATCTCTTCTTCTTCCACTCTTGGACTATGCTGACGCCAGCTATCTTGATCTCACCCAAGACCAATTCGACAAGCTTGAGCGACTCCAAAATCTGTGTATCAGGTTCATATTTGGCTTACGCAAGTATGACCACGTTTCCGAATTTCGTACTAAGCTCAAATGGCTTCCTATTCGCCTTCGCCGGAATGCCCACATACTTTCTCTTCTTTACAATGTACTTTTTAACCCTTCTACTCCTTTTTATCTTAAAGACCGGTTTCAGTTTCTTTGTGACACACACTCTAGGTCCTGAGATCATCGGAAAATCTTCAATTAAGTATTCGTATGCATTCCACATCCTTCTTTAACAAATCTTTCACTATTCAAGCTGCTCGTTTGTGGGATGCATTACCCATAGATGTGAGGCGTGCACAAACGCTACCAACGTTTAAAAAATTGGTGAAGGAGCATTACCTCTCACTATAATTTTTCTTCTCCTTTCCCATTTATATATTTGATATTTATTAGTATAATATTTAGTATTGTGTGTATTTTATATTATTATGTCTAATTTATATTGTTGATGTTTGTACACTGACCGCCCTAAATCTAACTTCTTTCGTTCAGTCCATCCAAAGGTTGTCTGTAAGAGATTGCCCTGTGCGATAAGACCGCCCATTGTACACTTGTTTTTTTTTAAACGTTTTTACTATGTTTGTAATGAGGTGTACAATAAAGTATATAATAAATAAATAAATAAATACTGAAGAGAAAACTGACCAACTGGCTTAAGTCTTTGTCCTATGACTAAACTGAGCAACTTATGGTGTCATAAACGCGGTAGACACACACACACACACCTCATCCCCACCTCCACTCTAAATATATACAACTAGCACTTCGCCCGCGACTTCGTCCGCGCGGATTTAGTAGGTACTCCACAAACTTCAACGCCCCCTCAAACCCTTTTTAAACGTAAGTTTTGGAAAATTAAGCACTACGATATCCATTCAACGGTCTCAGGATCAGCCTATTATCCACCCAGTTCACCCCGTTCACCCCGCCAGAGGTTGACTATGTAAACATTGTTAGATCTGTTTCAAATTTCCCACTTTTAGCTTGTTCATTCCAATTTCCACGTAAATTGAAGTAAGCAATAATGTCCTCCCCTGAAAAATTCATCAACCCTTTTCGCCCCTTATATTTGTTATTCTTAATTTTTTATCCAAAACATTAATGCCGTGCATTAAGTTTCTCCCCAGTTAGCTCAAACCGCAACATTTTTCTTACTTAGAGCATCGAAAAATCCAAATATTTGTTATTTTTCTTTTTTTATCCAAAACATTAATGCCGTGTTTCAGCTTCATCGGACTAAGCGTTAAGATTCTCCCCAGTTCGCTCAAACCGTAACATTTTTCTTACTTAGACCATTTTTATGCCCGTCGTAACTTTAAAACGAAAGGTCCGATTTGAGTAATTTGAAGTGTAGTTTACATGTACATTATCAACCTTAATTCTAAACAAACAAACTAACTAATCTTTACTCTTTATAATATTAGTTTAGATAGATTAGATATATAATCCTGATGATGTGTCTGTTTGAGTATTATTCGCAAATTATCGGCATTCGATTGAACTGAGTCTATAAAATAATCATTAAAATGTCTTGCTATCATTTTAGGAATATTAAATTTCATAGAATTGGTTACCTCCCAAGTTGCTTTAGACTTGTTAGTGCTAGTTCCTATAAAATAGCTGTTTTGAGCCCTTTGTGTTAATTTGATCACTTTTTAATATCTCTTTGAGAATTATTTGAAAGCCGCTTTTGTATCACTATTTCGCTTTATTCTGTATTGCTATAATAAAGTTCATAATAAAGATCAAATAAGTTCATTGAACTTTATAGAATTTACTGGTGATTGTGGAATACTGAGCATACAAATGATAAAAGCACTCAATACAATTGCAAAAGAACTTGGCCCAAAGGAAATAAATACTAAAAATATTCTGCTTTTAATTTTCAAGATTAGAATCAAAATTTAGGATTCGTTGAATCTCGTGAGTTTGGAGGAATTACGTTACCCAAAAAATTGGGGCGTTTTTCAATTCTATTAGATTAAAACTCCTTTAATTGTATTAGAAGTTTCAACTACCATTACCGAAGTTAATGCAATTATCAATGTCTTCAGAACTGTTCAAAACATTATGCGCGCGTGGATTTCCTTAGCAGAGTTATTTTAGAAATGTATTTATTATACTCTTCAAAGATCTTATACTTACAATCATCAACAAATATATTTCGAAAAAGATTATTACAGGATTTTATGTTGATAAAAAACTCTATGGCCCATAACTCATTAATAGGTACCAACTCTTAACATCTTACACACGTGATAACTTTTAAACGAAATATCCGATTGAGATGAAACAAAAAGTATTTTACTTCTACATAAATACTCTTGATAACATAATGCTTAATTTCGATAAAGATTAATATTACGATACGTATTTAACGTAGTTTTTTTTCTTTAGACGATTTAATAATTATTTTGAACACAAAATGGGTTATTGTGATTAAACCATGATAGCTAGATATATGTTCTCGCGGACTTTTTTGTAGGTCTTAATGGGATCTTCTAACCCGTAGTACATCATTTTGTTCTTTTGTCAATAGTTTTTGCAGCGCACGCAAAAAAAGGTTTTTGATTTTACACCTTGTGTTACGAAATAGCAATTTTATTACGGATCCCTAATTTTGAAAAAAAAAAAAATAGCCTATAGCCTTCCTCGATAAATGGACTACCCAACACTGAAAGAATCATTCAAATCGGACCAGTAATTCCAGAGATTAGCGCGTTCAAACAAACAAACAAACAAACAAACTCTTCAGCTTTATAATATTAGTATAGATATAGTGACCACCAATGTTTTATTTTTATTTTTTGTTTTTATTTCCTTTTGTCATTCGTAATTTATAATTTAACTATTTTTAGCTTAATGTGGAACAATGTCTAAGATTGTATTTATTTTGAATTGGGCGTTGATAGCTGCGCATCAGTATTTTACTTTTGTAGCTATCTTCGTTTTTCATGTGTAATGTGTAAACTTAAGTTGTTCCAAATAAAGTTTTATTATTTTATTAAAGTTTTTTATTACATTCATGAGGAAGGCTATAGGCGGGAACGGGAAAAAATGGGATATGCGCGGACGAAGTCGCCCGTAAAAGCTCGTATTACAATGGTACAAACCCTGTCGCATTTATTGTTGCTCTGTTTCTATTAAACTTTTTTCAAATCTAAAACATGTTAGGGACTTTTACTATTTAAATAACATGAGTACAGAACTATACAATGTGGAAGTAATTTAATAAAGGCGGTGGTGAGGCGGCGGTAGTCACAGACGTTGACATGTTCACAGTAGTATATATAGACGAACGCCAAAATAAAGTTGTGACGTAACGGAACGACACGCGGGCGCATTGCTCCGATTACCGAAAAAAAAAATCGATTGCATCGATTGATGACCTTTAGCTGATCGACGGATACCGGCCGATAAAGAATTGATCGACCGCCGATCGATCGATTGGCGTGGTAGCTATGGCTGATCAAAGAAAGAAGTAGAAACTATCGATCGACGTCGACTAATCCATTCTACCATCGATTGGTGTCGCGATATCAGTCGGTCGATTTTGTAAACATGTTGAAGCTTGGGTGAAGTGATCACAAGGTGAGCTGTCAATCCATATAATCAAGTTAGAATGACAGCTCACTTCCACTTCGTGATCACGTGACATCTTGATTATATGGATTGACAGCTCACCTCGTGATCACTTCACTCAAGTCTTCACTTCGACATGTTTACAAAATCGTCCAGCTGCTGTCGATGTTCGGAAAGTTCATGCAGCAGGCGTGGTAATAAAATACACAATCATTGGTAATATTAAATTATTTTTATTTTGACTAGTCATGAATCAATTTTCATCGTTATTTTAAATGTATTAGCAGTAACCTAACGTTGTGGCTATAACAACTAAAACAATTATCATAAATAAGTACTTGTCTCCCCGAGTGTCTCCCTGGCGTCATCATTCGGTCAGTTAAATGTTTACTATTATTTGCAACACATCTTAAGCTAGCCAGTTTACTTAAGTACTAAAGATAATTTTGTCAAGTTACTAATATCACATTTATAATCAATTTTAGTTAATCGTTAGACAGGGAGCCGCTCACACATACATGTATAAAATAAGTACAAAAATTCACAACAAACTTATGTTTTTTTTTTAACAATGTCTTGTAGGCAATGATAAAACTTTTGTAATTTGTGTTACAAAATAGGAAATTTCTGAAAAATCTTAGAAAACTTTTTTAACATTACAATAAAGTTGCGAGACACAAATTATTATATTTAAAACACACAGTTAATAGAAACATGTTCAGTCCGCAGTGTGCGGGGTGCGGGGTGCGGGGGAGTCAGTGCGACTTGCTCAAACAACCAGTGTTTGGATTCCGTCGCAGCTCACTGCTGACTGGAAGCACGCTCCTTTCCCTAACTCAAGTGGATTTTAAAATATATGCTAGGTACATAATTGTATTGAAAACATATAATTACAATTAAAGGGAGATCAAACTGGTATTAATAATTTACAAGTTCGTGTACATTTAATGGTTAACTACAAACTATGGACGATGATATTTTTATATACTTTTTATTAAATAGAAAAATACACTCTCAAAGATAAATAGAAAAATAAATCGGCGCGTCAAGCGTCTAACAATAAGGCCCTGCGACGGTTCGGCCCCGGGCGCCTGCGACCGCTGCGTGCGAGTCGTGCGAGTCGTGCGGCGAGCCGGGCGAGTCGGTGTAGGAGGACAGGCTAATTTTAACACTAATTAAAATATCACAAAGGATGAAGTATTTACATTAAATCAATATTTATGGCTAAACACTAAAAATAAAGAGTCGGGTGTCGGAACAC
>NDFZ01004530.1:32586-95510 GCA_002192655.3 Mamestra configurata
TTCCAGCACGCGATAGCGCAGCAGCAGGTATACCACGGCACAGCACAGCGCACTCAGTACCAGTGCGTACACGCCGAGCTGCTGGCGCATTTAACTCATAGTCGACCTGCGACCACGTCCTTTCTACGCGCAACACTACTCGGGGCCAGGGTGGGGGGATTGTTCACTGCACAGATTTTTGGGGCTCGTTCATCGCATTGTTATAACGGGAATTTTGTTTGATGGGCACTGATGCTGTGACAGAAACGTCACACGTTTGAATACTTTTGTTTCTTTTGACAACTACACTGCTTTTTTACGAAGAAGATTTTAGTTGATTTGAGGTTGATTCTGTTCCGAGTTTTTTTTCAATTCAGACTTTCAAAGAGTGAAATAGGGAAATTCTGTACACAGGGTGACTGGTAATTCGGTGCAACGATTTGATGTCCCCGATATTTTTAAATGGATATTAGTTTCATTTCGAGTTATCGAACTTTCTTTAAGGTTTTTTTTCACTAAAATTTCCACCCATACCGCTGACGACCAAGCACTGCTCATTGTGAGAAATTCACTCCACTCTGGATAATAAACTGCTATTCTTTTTTTCTGATAAGATCTAATCAAGGCTCCGAAAAAAAATCTCAAAAACCGGCTTAAAACACTAAGAAGATCTAAACAGTCTAAAGCAGTTGGCATTTTTTAAATTTCTTTCCACGTTTTTATTTTCGTTTCACAATGTAAGTATCCTCCTCAGTCGTTCACTGTTGACAGAGTGGTGGTGGATTCATGATGATGCCTCCTCTGGATAATGCAGCCCTCGCGATGCGCCTCCACTTGTTGCGGTCAACAGCGTCACGGTAACATTGGACTATAGAAGCTTGTCTCGGTCCACAATCATTACTTTGGTTTTGTCTCTGTTGATTGCGAGCCCGAAGAGAGAAGAGGCTTGTGGTCTCTGAGTGTGTCAACAGGTGTTCCATATCTTCTTTTGTTTGAGCGAAAAGAATTGTGTCATCGTCATATCTCAAGTAGGATGTCTTCCGACCTCCCCCTGAAATCCCCGAGTCCCATTGCTCGAAAACAATTCTCATAATACAAATACATTGATTAGGAGTGGTGAGAGCATGCATCCCTTCCGAACACCCGACTGTGTCTGAAATTTCCTATTCAAACTGTCGCAGTTCCGTCCTTGTCGAGTCGGTGTATGATCAGACGGACTAGGTGGTTACCCATAAGATCGAAGTCAAAGCTGTTATAGCAGCATCACTGTGATATTTCTGAATGCAACGACAGCAAGCCAACTGTTGGAGGAGCAGCTGGTGGCTGGTCGTGGCTAATTAAGTCCAGAATGAATGAAGATAACTACTAATCTGAAGTAACCTGGGTGGAGCCAAGCTGTTAGGTATAAGTAATGGATGATCTGTTGGAATGCACTTGAATTTTTTCATTATGATTGTAAAAAGTTAATTCAAGCAGTCAGCGCGCGCCGGCACGTGGGGCACGACGCGTCCTGCTGCACCCACTGGCACAGTATAGCTCACTTACCGTCGAAGTGGAACAGATGGTTGGGATGCCTGGCGGCGGCGTCGCTGTGCGGGCGCGCCGCCCCCGCGGCCGCCAGCGCGCGCCGGCACGTGGGGCACGACGCGTCCTGCTGCACCCACTGGCACAGTATAGCTCACTTACCGTCGAAGTGGAACAGATGGTTGGGATGCCTGGCGGCGGCGTCGCTGTGCGGGCGCGCCGCCCCCGCGGCCGCCAGCGCGCGCCGGCACGTGGGGCACGACGCGTCCTGCTGCACCCACTGGCACAGTATAGCTCACTTACCGTCGAAGTGGAACAGATGGTTGGGATGCCTGGCGGCGGCGTCGCTGTGCGGGCGCGCCGCCCCCGCGGCCGCCAGCGCGCGCCGGCACGTGGGGCACGACGCGTCCTGCTGCACCCACTGGCACAGTATAGCTCACTTACCGTCGAAGTGGAACAGATGGTTGGGATGCCTGGCGGCGGCGTCGCTGTGCGGGCGCGCCGCCCCCGCGGCCGCCAGCGCGCGCCGGCACGTGGGGCACGACGCGTCCTGCTGCACCCACTGGCACAGTATAGCTCACTTACCGTCGAAGTGGAACAGATGGTTGGGATGCCTGGCGGCGGCGTCGCTGTGCGGGCGCGCCGCCCCCGCGGCCGCCAGCGCGCGCCGGCACGTGGGGCACGACGCGTCCTGCTGCACCCACTGGCACAGTATAGCTCACTTACCGTCGAAGTGGAACAGATGGTTGGGATGCCTGGCGGCGGCGTCGCTGTGCGGGCGCGCCGCCCCCGCGGCCGCCAGCGCGCGCCGGCACGNGAACAGAGGCGGACGACTGAGACTGAGAACCGACTTATTGTTGAGATATTATTTGTACATTGTTTTATGGTTATTTCTGTCATTGAGCCTACGCCACTGGTAAGTATTCAAAACTATTTGGCCTGTGGCCCAGGCCCGACAGAAATGATATGATGTATTATTCAGTTTGAAATTGACGTTTACGCTAACGCAATTGAGAACGTTAAACCCACGGAGCAAATACAGAGAGGAGACGGCCTAAACAACTGTGCACTGTGATTTTCAACTAGGTCCTGACGTCATCACGTGGGCGTGGCCTTAGTCAGTGTATTGTTGGCGTTCGTCCTGTGCACTTCGTAAACGTTCCCTTTTAACAGCATTACATTCGCGTTAAAAGAAAAAAAAGATGAAGTGTTGTGTTTTATCTTGTAATAACTATTCGGATGGACGTTCTGATGCTATGGACGGCATCACATTTCATTTGTAAGTAATTTTATGCGTAATTTATTAAAATAGTTCTAGAAAAATCTCTTAGCTTCGGTGTTTTCAAATATAATTCTACCCGACATTAGATGGCGACACTTTGTGTCATGGGAACTAAGAATATTTAGGTATGTAGAGCTCAGTATTTATATATTTTATTAATCATATGTACTGAAATTTCTTCAACTTTCATTCCTAAAGATCCTTTAATCGCCAAAATATTGTTTTTGTAGTTTTTATATCATTTTGTAAACAGGCCGCCATCTATCGTCAATTATGAACATTAATCATGAACATGTCAAAAATACAGGGCCGGAATTAGAATCCAATCCGAATGTCTCGCGGCTGTCTCACACGTGGAAGGTACTTAAGTAAAACATTTTAAATACGCTAGACATAAAAATACAATCTCTTAAAACTAAATATTTTAACTACAATAATTTATTTAAAGTACTTTCCCTCAGTGAGACAACTGGTATGGTAGTTGTTGTTTACTTAATTAAAGGTGAGGCTAAATGAACGTAATTTTATGAGTTGTGAGTCGCGTAAAATGAGTCGGCGGAATTCCGCTTCATACTAAAGTCCAACTCACTTTGCGTCGCCGTATAGCACAAACACCCCGGGCTACTCTCTAAGCCCGAAGTTCGTAGTTTCGGGCTTAGTTGCGAGCGTATTCTACTCCATATCACCTACGGACTTATGACTTATGTAATCCCTAATAAACAACTAATTTTCTTTCGTCATTTATCAAAAATCTTTTTATTCAAACATGTTTTTTTTTTTCATAAAAGTATCAATAGGCATTTCAATAAAAAATATGTATCAAGATGGTTCGCAAAATGAATTTAAAAAAAACAGATTACCTACTCCCTGCATCGAAAATCCTGAGTACGACCCTGTTGCATCCTGCACTTTAATGTCATCTAGTGTGAGATAGTTGCGTAACTACAAAGTAAAATCGACGGAACTAGCGAGTAGTTTTGCTATTGACCGGTAGATGGAAAATAAAGAAGTGGGCGGGATCTAACACCCCCTCACCCCGCAAAGTGTCACGCATTTCTTCATAGGGAAATTAAATTACAACATCTCCTCTTTGTATTTGCTCCGTGGTTAAAACCCTCGCACTAAAGCCAGAGGTAGTGAAAGTGCAGCGGCATCTACGCCGCCACATCACATACAAAGTTAAGACCTGACGTCACACAAATCCTGCATCGCAGTATCAAAGATTTTAACAAGCTGACTTTTCGAAACAATTTGCTGAATTTAATTAGTTGGCAACTTATAATTATTAGTCTGACTCTTCGTAGCTTGACATACTTAATATGTCATTTAACGGCCGGTCCCAATAACTTATCTACCTTTAACCAACTGTCAAATTAGCTACCAACAGTAGCTGAAAGGTCATATTTCCCTTTCAAATATGACGTTTCAGCTACTCTTGGTAGCTAATTTGACAGTTGGTTAAAGGTAGATACGGGTAGATAAAGGTAGACGTTATTGAGGCCATCCGTATGTCCTGCTGTCGCACTTTTCTTTGGTTCGACTTTTAATTTTATGCAGTAATACTTGACAGTTTAGATATTGACAAAAAAACATAGTGAGTGGGTGTAAGAATGAAAGAATGAATTTAAATAATGTTCTTATACGCAAACTTTTTATTTTTAATTTAATAACTTGTCTTAAAAACCCCATATACACTATTAAAAAACCGGGCAAGTGCGAGTCGAACTCGTGCGCCGAGGGTTCCGTACCTACCCATTATACCGCCATAATAAAATTGGTATCATTTTTATTGGTGGCAGGCGTCAACTATGTATGTATGGGGACACCCTTTAATTTTCAACTTTTTTTTTTTACTTTTTGGAATTTTTCCTTTATTTGTGCAGACCTTCCTTTATTCCTTTCGTGATTCTAGGACCTAGAAGCTAGGTCAACGGGAACTAAACTACCATATAGGTTTTCGACCCAAAACCTATAGGGTACTTCCGGTTTACTTAGAATAGTCATTTTTTTTTTAAAGCAAGTTCTTACAGCAGAAATAAAGGGAAAATTCCGAAAAATATAAAAGTTGAAAATTAAATTAAATTTTGGTACTTACAAGTTTTCGCGGAAGTCTAAATTTGCCCATATCTTTTTATCGTGTTTACTCAGGACCCTGATTTTTATACACCTAATAGGAACTATAGACCTCAGTATCTGGTATAAATTTTAACTTGCTAGGTCCACCCGTTCCTGACAAAATCGGTGGTGACACACAGACAGACAGACGGACAGAACGGACAAGAGAGTGATTTTTAAAGGTTCATTTTTTTACCTTTTACGGTACGAACCCTAAAAATTGGCTGTAGGTACTGTGAAGTTACTGAATACAATTAAGTCGAACTATAATAAGGTTCAGTAGATTGACGTAAGCAACTGAACGTTTCTCTTCGTCTTCTCTAAGGGATGCGTGAGAGTGGACAGAAAACTATCGATCGATAGATATCAATTGTGAAATTGTTACTCGAGACCACAACTTAATTTTTATATTAGGGGCCGTTCAAGTATTACGTAAGCAGATTTATTGCAATTATTTACCCCCCCATCCCCCTTGTCAGCAAAAGTAAGCAAAGCTCTTACCCCCTCCCCCCATGCTTACGTAAACATTTGTCAATTAATGTATTGTTTTTTTAATTTTATAATGTTATAATTATAATTTGAAAAATAAGAAAATAGATTTAGGATAGAGATTATATTTTACTGAAACGGTATTCAACATAGAGTAAAGGACAAAAATATTATATCTTACTAACATAACAAACTTATTTTAAATTTTTGGTACATATATTAAATTCAAATTAACAGTCTTCAGTCCATGAAACCCGAATCCATGATTCTAAGTTTTCGATGACATTGGATTGCTTCGATTGCTGCTCAGTGTTGTGAGTCTGCTCGCTTTCATCCGATTTTGGAATGTCTACGTCATTCTCATCGAGCCATTCAACATCATGGTGCTCTAAATTTTGAATAATGCACATCAGTTCATTAGCACGACGAGCAGCGACTCTTACAGGTCTAACTTTCCTATCAGTGTGCGTGTTTACTTTCTTATGGATCTTTTCGATGTGACGATTTAGTGACTTGACGGAAGCATGATAAAGACCACACGTTTTGCATGTTCGACTTGATAGCCTCAATTGTACCGTCGGACAAAAATAATCGTATGGCATTTGCAGGAAATCTTTGAGTGAAGCACTTAAGCGTAGAGCTAAATTGACTGGAAGATTAAGAAATTGCCCTCCTTCATCTAAAACCAAGTCATCAACTGTTTGTTTTACTTTTACAGGTGGTGGAAGAAACCTGTTGTCTAGTAATCTAAATAGTCCACTTCTTGGACGACAGCATTCTGTATTTCTACATTTTACAATTTGGAGCAAGTATTGGCTTTCACGCACATGTTCTGAATACCATTTAATGTCTGGAAAATCAGGAAGATCTTGTTCACCTGCCCCAACATATTTTGCATTAACATTATAGCCATCAATTTCCATTGAACTCCATACTTCAGCTAATACTTTTCCTGCAAATTCGAAATTAGATCTTTCTAAATGTTCATCAATTGTAACGCCACGTTCATCCAAATGAGACCCAAAATGGTCATGAGGCAATATTAAACCAGCCAGTTCCCGACTAAGAGGAGCCATTCTGCGCTCTACTCTGTTATACGCACTTCTTCCGGGAGCATTGGTAGCTAAAAACAATGCATCGAGATCATGTCGCTTAAAGTGTTGTATAGCAAACCCTATGACTTTTTGATAACGCGGATTTTCATCTGGCCCTCCATCAACCGTCATGATTACCACTGGTTTTACTAGTCCATGGTCAGTTTTAGCTAATGGTCGAAACTCTTCAAGTTCGAGAAGCGTCTCGAAATCCTGAGCATGAGTATTAGCAGTAGATGAACTATGCTTTCCACTTCGAATAGCGATGTATGTTGGTCCAGAATATCCAACGGCTTGCGGTTGTCCTAGCATATTGGAAGTGATTTTGATACCAGCATAAACAGATGGTATTAATTTATGACGCTCAGCGATTACCCAATCGTGATCAGGCAATTTGATTCTATATTCCATGTGCATTAGAAGAGGTGCTTGCTTATTTGCCGCAGTTACGCCAATAGGGACTCGAGCTTTATCATCTTGAGATATGAAAAATACTTGATCTGGTCCTAGTATGGATGCTATGTTCTCTAAATAATGGATTGATGTTTCAGCGAACTTGCTATCTAAGTGGCTCTTGTGGTGATCAGTTTGAGCCCGAATGAGCTTAACAGGGACTGTCGATACATGTCTTCGTCCCTCTGCAGAATTAGATTTTCTGGGAATCAAACGAAGATATGTCCCACTGCGACTAATGTCAAATCCCATTTTACGTAATTCTTGTGTGAGTTCATCAAGAGTTTTTACGCTGCGAATTGATTCCGTTCGTCTTCTATCATCTGCTGCACTCCCAAATAAAGCTATATCCGCGATTGTTTTCAATAGTAAAGGTTGATTGCTTTCAAGATTAGGACGTCCCACTGAATCCCTCAGAGATAGTCTTTTTTTCATTTCTGGATTTTCATGACAAATATCTTCTAACTTTCTTTTCATACCATCCCTGTGTTTCTTCTGGGCAACTGCGTTTTGAACCTTCCTGTTTAAAGACTGTTTTGCTGTTTTTATTTCCTCGCGCAACTTAATGATCTGTTTATCAACTTCAGCACGGATTGACATAGTATCTCTGGCAGAATACAAAGCATTCAAATTTTTTTCGAGTAGAGCAATCTTATTTTTCATAGCTTCCTGAGAAGGTTTTGGTCTCTGTTTATCTGTATTTTTATTAATTTCGCATTGCTGTTGTGATTCATTACCGGTTTTTATTTTATCTTCTTCCTGTTTTTTAATATTTGAAGCTGGCTGTGTAATTTGTGTTTTTTCTGCAGGTTTACAGGTTGCCTAAAAATAAAAACTTTCTATGGGTTCTGCTAAAGATTCTCTTATTAAGCTACATAAATACAAAGTATGGCAATAAATATGGTAAATACAAAACCCTATGGCTTTAAATCTAATATCTTTAAACGAGCAAATCGTTCCGGTCACAAAATACAGGGTGTTATAGTCTATTCAAGTAGGTATTTAAAAGAATATAAACAATCTTGATATGTCTTTTTATTGAAATATGCAATTATAAAATCAGATATCTGTAAAGGTGCGTACAGACATCGCGAGGCTTGCGCCGCGAATGGTTCGTCTCGCATACATCAACCTGAGGCATGCTACGGCACATGTATACGTGCGAACCATTCGCGGCGCACGCCTCACGATGTTTGTACGCACCTTTATGTATTTACAGAAAAGCAATTTTTTAATATTGGTTGAGTTTTTAAATGAATCACAACAGATTTTACACAGTTTACAATTTTAAACCACATATTTCAATAAAAAGACATATAAAGATTGTTTACATTCTGTTAAATACCTATTTGAATAGAGTATAGTTTTCTGTAGGTATATAATATATATGTATAAAACTGACATCCTGTATTTTGTGACCAATTGACGGAATCAATTATAAGAAATAAATCTATATAATGAATATTACCTCTATACTTTAAGATAGGCCATAATATTTTCTAATTAGCAAAGAGAAACTTTTTGGCGATTTCTAATATTTCTAGTAGGTACCTAAAATGATTTCGTCACTCACCTTAGAAAAAAAATGTAGTAAATTGGATTTATTCTTAGTCGCTGCTTGCAATTCTTCTTCGATTCTCTTAGATACAATAATATCTAGTTCCTTGTCGGATTTTGCTTGTAATTTATAATTTCGCCACACTTCGTTAACTAACTTTTGTACATTTTGTACTTTCGTACTTGTATGAGATTTTTTAAAACTTTCAAACAATTTTTGGTATAACTTGGATTTGTCTATTTGAAATGACATCTTATTTAAACATTAAACTTTGGATAATGGAATGAATGGTAACACAAATGTTAACTTGCTTTACTATGCTTACAATACGTCTACTCGCTATAGCAGCCAAACGAAACAATACACTGATAGAGGAAATTTAGACAAGTGAACAGCGCGCGGTAATTCCCTTACTCGGTTCTAAAGCGAGTAGGGGAATTACCGCGCACTGTTCACTAAATGTATGTATTACTTGCGGGAATCCCCGAAAATGCTTTTCGTTTTCAAGCAAAGACAATGTGTGGGTTGCCATTCGTGTAAAAAAGAAAATAACTACCGATGACGTAATCATCATCTAGACTCCCCTACCCCCCATGTCATCCAAAATAAGCAAAGCAAAGACCCCCCCGCCCCCCCATAGTGCTTACGTAATAATTGAACGGCCCCTTATGCTTTAGGAATATTCAGTTACGAATAATTGTTATTTGTAAAAATAATTATCGAAGTAGTAGGTAGTAAGCTACTTTCTGTAAAATATTTCATACATTTTGAAATACAATTTACCTTTCGGGTAAGTAAAGTAAATTCTCAATGCCTAGCCGTCGTGTCTTGCCAACTGCGGCGTGGGGAAGCACACCACCTTATGGATTTCGATTAGCATTTTTTGATGATTGTTTTTTTCTAGTGAAATGTAACTATAGTAGGCGCCAGATAATCGTGGAATAACGGTCATTGACCCACCTACAATTATTGACATTTTTAATTTGAAAAACGGAATTAATGACACAAAGCTGTCCCGAATCATCATCTCTCGTGATCCTTAACATTGTCTAATAATGAAAAACGATTCATATTTAATTGTTCAGGTACCTATGAACAGTTATTAGGGAAAGGTCAATATACTTTATTCCACATTTATCTGGCGCCTACTATAATGGTTCTGCCTTTTTACAATATGTCATTAATGTAGTTGTAAATAATACGAAAAAGAAAACTAGATTTAGTATATTTATTTTGTTTAAAAAAATGTCGTTTTCTGGTCGGCTCTAACCGACGCGACGTTGGTAGTTAAAAGGTAAATAAATAAATATCAGCCTGTAAAGTTCCCACTGCAAGCGAGGCCACAGGCCTCTCTGTGCGAGGGAGTGGGCCACGCGGGCCCAGTGCGTGTTGGTGGATGTCTTCGATTTTTTGGTTTGCGTTCTGTCTGGTACATTTCGCCTCCTCACATTGTTTTTCTTAGAAGGTATTCGATTGGTTCAAGTGAAAAAAATTGGCAAGCGCTACAAAATTACGACCCAAATTTCTGACTAAAATCTGGGCATCACAGGGTCCTGGTCCTGGGTCCAGTCTCTTTGATTAACAATGCAATCCTACAGTTTACAGATCACTAAAAATATATTTAAATAAACTTGTCTTCACTTCGTCCGCGCGGATGTAGTTGTTACTCCGCAAACTACTGACAACCTACTATTCACCCCGTTCAACCCGTCAAGGGCTGATTACAAAATGTTGGATCTGATTAAAATATCTCACTTTTAGTTTTTAGTTTGTTCGTTCCAATTTCCACGTAAATTGAAGTAAGCTATAATGTCTTCCCCTAAAAACTTCATCACCCGTTTTCGCCCATTTAGGGGTTTGTTTTTGAAAAATCCAAACATTTGTTATTCTTCTTGTTTTTCCAAATCATTAATGCTGTGTGTCAACTTCATTCTCCCCAGTTCGCTCAAACCGCAACATTATTCTTACTTTGAGCATTTCGTAACTTTTAAATGAAAGGCCCGATTTGAATAGTTAAAAGTTTAATTTACATATAGGTGCATAATCAACCTTAATATCAAACCATTTAAATGGATAAGCATTAATATCATGATAGATACTAATATCAACACTTTTTGATTCCACCCGTATTTGAACTTAATAATTTAAACAAATACTGTTATTGTTGCGTAACTATAATAGTTAGACATTTATGCTATCGCGGACTTTTTTATGAGCAATAATGAGTACTATTAGTATATAGAACACTATTTTATATATCGTCAATAGTTCTCGCACTGCACGAAAAATAATTACTTTTATGGGCAACATTTTGATACCTTGGGTTACATTGTTCAATTTAGGTAGGAAATCTCTAACTTTTTGAAAATATAATATAGCCTATTATATAGTATATACAGTTACTCGGTGAAGATGTAGCTAGTGGCAGTGTTATGGTGAAAGTTTTTTTTGAAATATCACACAAACAAACAAATAAATCATTGCTCTTTATTATATTAGTTTAGATTAGTATTAGTTTAGATTATAAATATACAATAAACCTTGTACTTGTAAACATTGTGGTGCAATAAATATTTTGAATTTGAATTTCCCGGAGGCCTACATTGCGACGCGAGGGCCGGACCGAATGACTGCCGCGCGCGTTATTATTTTCTCACCCGAATATTTTTATGTTGCGATATCTTCTAAGATATTTGTTTAAACGATATGGAGTAAAGGGCACAAATATTCTACATTAAATATCCGTTCTAACAAACACATTTATTTAGATATAAATTAATACCATATGGGTTAAATAAGCTTCGCAAACATTCATTCTTTTTAATCTAAAATTTTAATAGTAAAAGCAGTTGTTGTGAGTTATCCGTCGGAGATAGGCATATGCTATCGCCGTACTTATAATAAACAAGTTTTTTTATATTTCTATGTCTATCGCGGACTTTATTATAGATATTGATATGTTCTTTAATATTGCAGTACATTGTTTTGTTCTATCGTCAATAGTTTTCGCAGCGCATGCGATGAAAGACATTTTATGACAATATTTTAACAGCTTGTGTTACATTATTCAAGTTTTAGTAGGGTATCCCTAATGATGTCTGCAAGTTAATATAGCCTATGTTACTTTGTGAAGATGTAGCTTTGCAACGGTTTTTAAAATCGGTCGAGGAGTTTTTGAGCCAAATCTTAACAAACAATTAAACAAACTAACAAATCTTTCCTCTTTATAATAATAGTTTAGATTTATTTAAATCAGTATTTATTGACACAATGCGCATTGATGCGATATGCATGCACATGTGCAGTTGTGAATCCCCACATACAAGGCAACTTTTTAAACACGACCCTACAGTAACAGATTACTTATATTGGAGCATAACACTTACTTGTGGAACAGATGTGAGCAGGGCAGTTTCCTGGCCTCCTTCATGGGCTCCCAGCAGATGGCGCAGTTGTCCTGGTTCTTCTCTACCTCTTCCTTGCTGGCCATGGGGTAGCTGTGAAAATAACTCTTCGTTCATTTATCTACTACTATCTATATTTAGGGCTTACATTAGGCGCATTTTACCTTGCTCGGGTGTGAAGTAGAATGAGGAACATAATTTAAGACAAGGGACATTCGTGACAATGAAGAGCTTTAAACGTGGATCAACCCCTAAAACTTCATAACAGGCAGCTGCTCCCAGCTCAGTATGTACACATAACGCGGCAAACGTAGAGAACAGCTGTTTTTGTTTCTTTTGTGAGAATCAGTAAAGAGTACCTAGACCAACTGCAGGACAGGCATTCGAAGGAAATTCTAACAAAAGAGGTTAAGAACGATTTTTTTGTGATTGTTATCCTAACGTCATTAGCCGAATGCGTCACTTGATGGCCTGTTTACAGGCCACGCGGAGCGGCGCATATGACCGATAACGCAGACACGGTGACTAACGAGACGTGGCGTGACCGCGACGTCACTTGTTGTGACGCTCGACGCTCGGTAGACCATCGGAACTTTAAAGATTCAACTATTGTGCAGGCTGCATTACTTTTATGACCATATGACACAAAACAAAAATTACATACAAGCCATTATGCAGACATTGCCGAAGTTTTTTTCAACTAAACACGACCAGAATTACAAACATTGTTGAGTGTATGTGATACATAATCTAATGTATGCCTAAAATAATAAGGAAAGCATTCATCTGGTAAATACCTGAATTTATTATTATGTAGGTACTTAAGCGACTAGATTACAAGTTTTAGAACCTTTTAATCATAAAACAATTCCTACACTGATGACTGGCTATTAGTAATAAACCTGCCGTTACGTAGGTCATGTCTCCGAAGACTCGACTTAATAGCATAAGTTTTTATACTGTTAGGCTGTATACAATCTGCGCCGCGCGCCGGCGCGACTCTCTAAGGGAACTGTTTAAGGTATTAACATCATGACGGTGCCTTGTCAACATATCTGTGAAAACATCGTCTACGTTACAATGAATTTACATCTTTTTAGTAGACGAGGCGACAGACATAATTATGTTACTAGAAAAATAGGGATCAACTAGTTCAACCAAGTTTCAGTCTGACTAAAGTAGCTTCATCAAAATTTTATAAAAGAAACTTCCAAATATATTGGAACTGAATGAAACGAAATTTAAATCTGGTGTTAAACACATATTATGCAAGAAAGCATATTATAAGTTAGGGGATTTTATTGAGGATAAAAATGCTTGGCTCAATGCTGGTCCTGCTCCACAGCTACTAGGGCGCACAAACATATTTTTTAGCATTAACAAACATTGTTGGACCCGCTGAAGATTGTAAGAACATTATATTTTCATTGTATAGACTCAATTTATTTAGCATTGTATAATGTCATGCATGAACGGCACATGTGTGAGTACTGTGTCCCTCAAACTACTTTTTTTTCTTTGACTTGAATGTGCTCTGATGGCGGCGCATGTGTTGGATCATTTGGCTCCCTTCAATATGGTTGAGCCGAATGATGCTGACGCGTGCGTCATGTTCGCGAACGGACGCCGTCAGTTAAGACTGGTCATCTCTCAGCTGCCATGGTTTATGTAATTTGAATCGTTGTTTTTCCTACTCCGGACGCTTTTAACATTTTTTTTCTATCTGTATCGTTCTTACAGATATGTTTGTTTAATTCCAACAAGAATGATGTAACCAAAACATTGTTAAACAAAAATGATTTAAAAGAGTGTCCGTAGAGTTTCTTGCACGTTCTTCTCCATAGAGATCTACGCTTTGGAACGTGCAAATAGCTTCATCTCTTTTGACTGACCAACCTTGATAATTCAAAAGTGCCTGTAAATTGTTTAATTGAAGTAAATAATTTGAGTTTGAGTTAAGAACTTACGAAGCGGTTTTCACCCAAGTCCGCCGCGGTGGAGGAACAGCCACTTTATTTCCAAACTCACGAGAGCGGAGTTCTGTGCGGCTACGCAGCCGTCGCTGTTGCGTGTACCGATGCTGCGTGTGACCGCGACCCGCGCGATAGTACTAGTTGCCCGCCGGTGCGGGATCCGCAAACAATCGCGCACGCCGCGGCCGTAAATCGCGTCGTGAACTGTGCTTTAATTTTTTACATTGGTATATTATGTCTGCATTCTACAGAAGCTGCGGGCCCGCAACCGAGGCGGGCGCTGGCGAAGACCGCTTCGTGAGTTCTTATCCTTAGGCGGCCGGCCTATTGATGCGTGCGGCCGACGAAAGTGATCGTGGGACCGTGCGTTCAAACATACTATTGAAGGTGTGGCGATCATGCGATGCGACCAAATGGTCTAGTTGTCGTCGCGCGACCATCGACGCATCGTATTGATGGACGATCGCTGATCAAACATACTGGTCAGTGGTCAGTACTGAATGTCCTCATGGAGCTCGCGCGACCAAGTGGGGCAGACGGGCAAGGGAGGGGTACCACAGTGTGCACTCGGCCCAACGGCCCGCCATGTTGTGTAAATCGCTCGGTTCGGTTGCATGGATTCGTAAGATGACATTTGAAGAAAACTTAATCAATAAAGAGCGTGCTCATCCCACTGTTCGGAATAAATGGAGTGAACACTATAAAAACAACTACAATATTGCCCGACAGCAAAAACTGTGCATCTCTGTTAAGAGCCATTTCGAGTGTGATCGCATCGCTCCAAAACCGGTCACACGATTTCTGATCGCGCGAGCGGTTTAATCGCACGATGAAATCGCGTCGCACAATAGGACGGCGCCTTACATCATGCTCATTTGAAATCATTTCGTGATTGTCTATACATTATGACACACCTACCAATCATTATCAATACTTAAATATACCAATATTCTCACTAATGAGTGGACAACAAAGACAAATATAATTAAAAATCCATGTTACTACTGTGTTCAATATAACATTTACAAGTTTGTGTGATACTGGTTGAATGTTAATCCAAGTCATTTAGTACATACATGATTTTGCTTATTTTTCAATCAATCAATTTTATTTGCATAAAACATGGTGTACAAAGTTGTTTTACAGACATTATTAGAGCATACGTTTTCTATCATGTCTATATCACAGCATACAATATTATAGGTAACATTACAACGAGTTTCCCGTAGTTTACACGTCAAAAAATTATTTTAAGCAGTAAAAATTATGAGTAGTTTCTTGAAGAACCAACTCGAAGAATTCGAAAAAAATGAAAAAATTTGGTGCTTCGAGTCGGTTGGACGAGGCCATAGGAACTAGTTGAACCCTGACAGTACGTACTTGCGACTCATGTGCGTGGCGAGCTCGGTGTAGAGGCGGTGGCGGCGCACGCGCGCCTGCAGCTCGTGCAGCAGGTGGCGCAGCTGCATCAGCAGCACCAGCGACGCCATGGACACGAGCATGTTGCTGTACACCACCATGTGCAGCACGTGCAGCAGCTCCACCACTAGAGACACCGACTGCAACAAACATTCACGTCACTTTCCACTCAAATCTGTGTAGCTCACAAGACTTCCTCAAAAGACATTCATGGTCTTCATACTGACAGTTTAAAATTATATAGTGCTTAACTTTTAAAAGACTTTGTTTCGATGTTTCTTCTCAGAGAAGTGGGATAGGGATCACACACCTCGCCTAGTTTAAAACATTTTTTTTTTGTTGACTGAAAGTTTCATTTTGTCATTGTAACTTCGGCAAAAATCGCAAAAGGCTACTACGTCCTCTGAAGAGGTTATACTCAATCAAAAGCTCAGTCATTCAAACGCGAACAACCTGCACCTAGCAACGTTGTACAATTGACATCGGTGTCACCTTATTAAAACACTTAATGCTTGGGAAGAGGTGCAAGTCACCATAGGTATCTTATGCTACCTTTCGATTGTATGAGCCACGGAAAATTACTCCTGAAATTTGAGCATTACGGATTATTGAATACGGACATTTGAATGATAGGCAGCAGCTACAAAATACACGGATACAATTCACCGGGATTCAATGTGAAAATGGGGGTACTTCAGGGCTCAATTCAGGGTTCATTCTTAATTTCAGTTTATATAAATAATCTGCTTTTATTGCAACATCAATTACTTATGGTGTTATTTCCTGACGGTATGTCTTTAATCAAAATAAAGAGACATGCAAACAATCTTGACACATAAATAACGCCTTACTACAGGTTCATTGCATTTTTTTTTTTTTTTTTTTTTTTTTTTTTTTTTTTTTTTTTTTTTTTTTTTTTTTTTTTTTTTTTTTTTTAAAGCGGAGAGTTTTCCATAATACAGTTTTCCTGGGGATTACGCCTGACTCAAGGCTACAGTGAAATCCACACTTAACATCTCTTTCAGGAAGGCTAACTTGTCTAGCACGTGCTATAAGAATCCACCAGTTTACAGTATGACATCGTTTATGAATTGGGGAAAAACATAGTTTATAGATTGTGAGAATACATCTCTACTAATATTAATCTGAAGAGTTTAGTTTGGTTGAACGCACTAATCTCAGGAACTCCTGGTTCGAATTGAAAAATGACTATAGTGTTGGATAGCCCATTTATCGAGGAAGGCTATATAACATAGCTACGACTACTAGGAGCATTAATGATAAATGTGACGCAGACGAAGTTGTGTGTGTCAGCTAGTTGACGATAGAAAGGCTTGACTCAATGCTGGTCCGCGTCAAACGACTAAGGCGCACAAATTTTTGATTAAAATGTGGAAACATTGTTGTACCTGCTGAAAATGGTAAGACTATCTTCGCATTGAATAGATTCAATTTCTCTAGCATTGTTTAATTTCGTGCATTCATAATTTCAAAATGAATGTAACACCGTATGCACTGATTTAAAATATTGTTCATAGAGTTTCTTGCACTATCTTTTCTCCTTAGAGATCTTCGTTTTGGAACGTGCAACTAGTTTCATAATTTTGACTGATCGACCTTGACAAATCAACAGTACCGCTGGTTAATTTAAAATAAATGTTTTTGACTTTGCTTTTTTTCAAAAAATGCGGAGCTTTTATGTCGCAAACGTGCGAAGTTACAACGGTGTTATGTGCAGTGGCGTTTTTAAAGTAATGCGGTTTTGCTCCCGCATGCGAGTCTGCTCCCTCCCCGTTTATTATACTTCTTTTATTTTCGTTAATAAATACAAGAAAAACTTATACCAATTACGTGGGGGTGTGGCTAAACCGCATGTTTTTGCAAATGCGCGTGACTCTAAGAACGTCCTTACCTATGCTATGCTAAGGAACGTCATTTGAATCTACATTAATTCCATTGGATGATGAAAATCTTCCATGATGTCATGTCATTATAACTGAGTGAACAAGAACAAAAGTTCAATAACTGTCACAAATGACGGCGACGCGGAGGTCAATGTTAGAACTAGTTACATTACCATTCACCGGAGCGCTCGTAACTGTCAGTGTTCGGTGGTCGACGGCCTCCAGCTGGAATTATAGTAGCTACTTATACTGTCATCTACCTCTGCGTGTTAGAGGTTAATTTAAAGTAGTCAAAAGTTAATATATATAATTTGTTTAGATCAACATAGGTGAGTGGCCCGAGATGGCGAAGTTACACCTCTTTTCGATGTGCAATGACGCTCGTAGTGACTGCTCTTATCTCAGTACATTCTGATGAGCTCAGATTTGATATCATGTTGTTTCATTGATCGACATTCAATTATTACAATATTATAAACATTTCGTCATTCCATGTGATGCCTATCGAAGCCACAGATCGTGTGGTCCGTATCTATATTGTGTTTTCAATCAATAAACTTTCTATCGTAGTACATCGCTGTTCACAGGTATCTCCCAGTCACCTTTTACAGATTGTCAGTCTGTCACAGAAACCGCGATTTTCGGAATGAAAAAGAAAGGTATGACAATCGGCGATAGTGTTCAGAGCTTCCTATCGGTGAAATGATTATTGTAATCGGGTGTCTCTCAGAGATAACCTCCTACAAACAAATATACAATTGTACCTACCTGAAAATGATAAATGATATTTATTTTGTACTTTTACACGTCAGTCTTTTTTGATCAGTTTAAACTAGATGACGTCGGCGTGACCAAACTTACTACCCTGGGAAGAAACACCGAAATGAACTCAAAGATCAGTCTCTTTTAAAATCCATACAATGGTAAACATGTAATGGATAAATCATATAAGAACCATGTAGGTTATGTCTGAGATGTTCTTTTGAGGAAAATACACACAGGTTTGAGTCCGGACAGTGCTAGCATTTGACAGTTATTGTGTAGCTTAACCTAGAACTTTAAGGAGCTCTACGATAGGTTTGCGTTTGACCACAATCTCACCTCATGGAAAGCGATGACATACCTCCTCCTTATAACATTAGTGTAGGGTATCATGTGATGGTGTATACTCACATCGAAGACGAGGTGCGTGTAGTAGGCGCCGGGGCCGGCCACGTCGGCCTCGTACAGCTGCAGCACGTAGCGCGCCACCACGTGCAGCACCGACACCAGCACCAGGATGCACTGCAACAAGCGCCCACCGGCCGTTAGCACGGGTGACATCACTGTCAGGTACGGAGCGAGGCTAGCTCCACACGAAATAAAAAGCTCTGTCAACAGTCCCGGCATTCCTGGGTAGATAGGTCTAATTCAAGTTGGCTACGGAACTTTAACAAGGTTATTGAATCGCGTTACAAATGCGGAACTGATCAATTACTTGAGTTTCAATTGTGGTATTTTTTATGTAACTATTGTAATTATTATATATTGTATCATTGACTTCCCTTCGTGTACTTAAATGATATGCGGTATTTATTTATTTCTCAGTCTTTAATATCATTCAAAGATAACGCATCTTATCGATCCGGAGGCTCCATTCATAGCCCGCACAATGGGCCACACTGGCCCACCACTGTAGCCACGGGTCACGGTAAATATGTATACTGCACGGGTCACAGAGTACCCTCATTACCTCACAGCGCAGCCTACCGACACGGAAGCTTGCAGTGGCTTCGAACTCGGCTGACCTATGTTACTCATTCAAGGCTCTGTTACCTCATATATTTCGTTCGTCACATTCTGAACACATGACGTAATAATTGGGCTGATTTAAATTATTCCCTTGTTCAAGAAACTTCTTGGCCTCGCACTTTGACGAATGGCGGTCACCAGCATTCATTGTGATGGTATTATGTATTCGGGATTGTTCTTTGTACAACGGAAATTGCTTGAAGTGTTACGTGAGCGTGCATAGGATAGACCATTAGTTGTGCAAGCATTCATTTTACTATGTACAGATTCAGTCAGTGGATTGACCTTGACATCATCATTTTGTTGCCATAATCCCAATTTAATTTAGGGTCGGCGCAATTTTAACAAGTTTTTTCCTTAATTCTCTATAAGTTGCCAAAAGAATTCTCCTCACAAACAGTTTCTATATATTTGAATTAATTTAAAACGAGTCAGCTACCGAATAAGAAATAAATACAACAGCACTTGAAAAGGAGACCTGCATTTTTGACCCACTGGCTGCCGCCCGCGTCTCAAAAATTTCGAAATCAGCCCAAATGAACTTTCTCCCGGGATAAAAAGTATTCCATGTAATAATCCATCCATCAAGTAGGGGTGCCATCCGAATACGATCAGTAGGTTTTGCGTGAAAGAGTAAGAAACCGTTACATTTACTATAAAGTCGGATACGTATTCAGGAGCTGGTTCCTTACCTCAGCAGCCATGAAAGCGAAGGTGTCCCGGCCGGCGGGTAGCCCCCAGGCGGCCGCGGCGCCCAGCAGTGCGGTGGCGGCCGCCAGGATGCCGCCCAGCAAGCACGCCAGCCGCACGTGCGCCCAGCCGCCCGTGTTCGGCGACGAGGATAACTGGAACCAAACATCAGATCGTCAGGATTGAGTTGAGCCTGTCGTGCACAACTACCGTCACCCTCCAGGACTTAATAAGAAATTCCGACCATGTAATACCTACATACATATATTCCGCAAATGAACAGATCATCCATTAATTTAATGATTGAGTATTCCGAGCATAAATGAGGCAAATGATAGAGCAGTCCAGGTTGCTACAAACTGGGCGAATTGATGTGCCCTTATCATGAGAAGACTTCAAGATGGACAAAGATACAAAGAATGCAAGGTCATCTGCCTAGCTTTTTCCCCACTGTATTTTGTTCGGCTTCCAGTCAAACTAGTATTTTATGTGAAGCGGCTGTCTACCAGACCCCTACAACCCATTAATTGGGTAACACGGTTTTTCTTGGCAAGACTGGTGTCAGATTTTCTGGCTTCTGACAATCCGTAACGACTACTAAAGATCTGCAAATGACAGCCGAGAGCAACGGCTTAACATGCTTTCCGAGGCACGGAGGAGTCTCGGTGTGTTAAGCTGGTCACCGATCCTCAAACCGACCTCTGCAAACCTTGAAGATTTGTTGACAAAATCAGCACGCTTTGTTTTTGATCAAATGAAGTACATTGCACCTGCAATCATCATCACCCAACTTTGTTGCTGTAGGCTTCCAGTCTCGCCGGAGCAGCGGATGCAGCTGAACACCAGTACCGCAATGTGCTGTCACAGTACTCATAGTAGCAACTCCTCTGACAGTAACTGGAAATACTACAGCAACACGTGATAACTTAAATTGGAATTTTCCTGTCCCATCTAATTACAAATGGAAAACAGTGCATTAGTTATTCAGATATCAGTAATGTCACATAATAGTGCGCAACGAGACAAGCAAGTGACGGTAGCGGTATTAGCGGTGTGTTGATATTAGGTAACGCAGTTATCATGGTGCCCCGCGGTTGATGCATCCAACTTCGTATCGCTACCTGTTGCATTCAGCGATAACGTTACACACACGTCGAGATAAGTCACGAACTTAGCTGCAATAATCGAACCAGCACGCCTCTAAAATGTCGACTTAAAAACGTCACGAAGTGGGATTTTGGAACGAAAGGACCAGAATAATTTACAAAGGACCAATTTAATCTAATGTGTGGTCGCAGTACGCGTTAATGTAATGTAACGTTGCTTGTGTTTATTCATTCGCAGTCTATTTTTCTTTCATCGTGGTAAACACAAACATTAATTATTACAACTTACAAGTTAATCTCTCGCTAATTAAGTTGGCCTTATCACAAGGTTTATTAATTAGCACATTATGGCTTATGTCTTCAGGTCGCAGACGAGATGTCACGTGTGCGGTAGAATCAGTTAACACTTGTTTTAAGGGTTCCGAACCTCTGTATGGAAAAAGGGAACCCTTAAAGGATCACTCAGTTGTCTGTCTGTCCGTCTGTCACAGCCGATTTTGTCCGAATCTACTAAAACGATTCAGTTGATATTTGGTATACATATAATCTTCTGTGACCTAACACGGACACGTCACGAAAATAAATATATATTGATAATGGGTTCACTTTTTGGGGGGCAAATGAGAAAGAAAAAAAGTTTTTCTAACTGTACCATGTGATGTCGGTACCAAATGTCATAATTTTAAATTAATATTCTATTTTGAAGTTATTAAGGAAAATTGACCATTATTTGCCGGTTGACCGGTTTACCCTAAAATTTTGATAAAAATATAGGTACGACCTTACCTATCGATTACAGGAAAACCTAAAAGAAATCTATGGTTTTTAAGTAGCATGTTAAAAGAAATATTATTCGTTCGGAAGTTCCGAACGAATAATATTTCTTTTCTTTTCCTTTTTAAAGGGTTCCCTTGGAGAAGGGAATGGGAACCCTTTGCACGCGAGTTCGACTCGCAGTTGGCCGGTTTTTTTAACAGCTCGGTCCCGACGTAATCCGTACTTTTAACAAAGAGGTGCCAGAGGTGTAATGTGAGCGAGTTGGGAACTGCCCAGATACATTTTATTGATCCAGAGGATGCTCAACCTCATCTGGCGTGGGTTGTAATAGTGTCAGAAATAGTTTAGTGCCGGCGTGCTCCAGACAATGAACAATGGAGATTAATTTCTTATGGCAGTTGTTTGTAGTATCGACCGGATTCAACACACAGCTAGCGAATTCTTTTATGCCATGCTCTTAACTGCTGCAATAATTAATTTTCAACACTTCCGTCCGCATTTAGCTTGTATGCGTGATGTTAAATAAGTTTTATAATTTGAAGGTCGAATTAACTAGATAAGTACGCAGCAACACTAGCAACGTCACAAATTCAATGTTAGTTGCTTGTTACTATTGCCCTTTTTGTGGTATTAAAATAAATTAAATATTGTTTACTGCGCCCAATATATGCCAAGGGCATTTATTTATGATTCGTGAACTCTAGGGTACATCATGTTATTGGAAATGTAAACACGTGTGAGTACCTGTGTATTGTCTGAGTATCAGTGAGCCGCCCGACGCCCCACAAGGCTGGTCCTCGCTCTGCATATCAATACGCGGCACTGACCTATCGATGTGCATTAGACAGCTCTGATGCGATCCCTTATTCATGGCGATGGCGGTTTGATCGTAAACGTGTATTCTTTAATGGATTTTCAAAGCGATTAAACATACGTCAATGAACTAATTGGTTACCTCGTCACTATTTAAACAACAAAAAACCTGCGGTTTCATTCTATAAACAAGTCTTTAGCAGACTATTGCTAAATTCCACGTTTAGAACTTAAGGAACCAAGCTGTGTTGTTTGATATGAACAACTCACGCAGACGACGTTCATCACGATCTATGGTCATTATAGGCAGTATTACGTTATTATTTTTTCTGTTCAGATAATTTTCCAATACTGGATAGACACAAGAAATAACGGATTGTGTAATGGATGAGGTAAAGAAAAGGGGGAGAATGGTTCAGTGATGGCCAACAGGGGATAATACAAAGGAAAACAGACTAAGCCTTTTCCAAATCGAATATAACAAAGGCAGGAAGTGAGGAGTATGTTTATTTTACTTAGTCTGGCAGTTTGAGTTATTTATGCGGCCTACCCAAATGTGCTTACTTTGGTATTGTTCGTCAAATCGTTGAGCTCCTTAACGTTATAAGTTTGAGCTACACGATAACTGACAAATGCTTGCACTGTCTGGACAGGTCTACTCAAATCTGTGTGGTACTTTCCTCTAAAGGGCACCTCAGATATTAACCTACATGGTTCTCATATGATTTGACCAGTTGTGTTTTTATTTTTCTGTTGACTCACACACTGTTGTTTAATTAATGGTTCCAATGTTTGTAAATATGTGAGTACCATTTACCTAAATTTCTTTAGGAAATTAATAAGTTTACCTCTGCTGGTGATACTTTGTTCTTTAAGTAGCATACTCTGGGTGCATCGTCCTCACATTATATTAAATTAATTTTTGTATACCAAATTTTGTAAAATCATTATTTGAAAAGAGTAACTATGGAGTTTCTTGTCCGTTCTTCTCCATAAGAATCTACCTTTCCGAATGGACAGTAGNATACTTTGTTCTTTAAGTAGCATACTCTGGGTGCATCGTCCTCACATTATATTAAATTAATTTTTGTATACCAAATTTTGTAAAATCATTATTTAAAAAGAGTAACTATGGAGTTTCTTCCGTTCTTCTCCATAAGAATCTACTTTTCCGAATGGACAGTAGAGTCACTTTATTAATGTAACATTATTATTTTACTGAACTGTAAACGATGACGTTCAAAAGTGCCGTTTAATGGCCTAATTGAAATAAACGTTTTGACTTTTTTGACCAGTACAGATTGTATGGACTTTAAAAGGGACTTTGACCTCTGAGTTTGTTTCGGTGTTTCATCTCAGGGTAGTCAGCTAGGACACACCGGCCTCATCTAGGTTAAAATTACCAAAAAAGATTGACGTGTAAAAATAAATATCATTTCATGTAAAGAAATTCATATCCAAAAACTTCTTATTCAGTATTCATGTGATGATGTGACCATAACCGACTTTTCTTTTTAAACAGAAAGAGCTTAAATCATTTAGCGGTCAAACAGATGGAGCCCTTATGATCTTGTAATATATAGACCACGTGGACCCGAACATGATGCAGGCAGATGATTGGATTTAGGCTATTTACTTTGTAAACCAATACGCTGATTTTGTCACACTTAGGAAGTAAATTACGTAACAATGCACATCAGATATTAATATAGTTTGAGGACTTCCTGCTCCGCTTGCTGTTGCCGGGGTCGGAGCGCACAAGGTCTACATACATTTCGGACAGGACACTACCAATGACACTGAATCATTGCATTCGTAATTTTAATTATGTTTACAAACTAAGTAGCTTCCATGTATTAAATTAACATAAATTATTTCCTGTATCTTTGTAGTACAAAACTGCCAACCGTTTTTCGACCTGCCTATATGGAATTTCCACTCCAACCGGCACTCGGAGGAACCTAAATAAGAAATTATTTAGGTTTCTCCGAGTGCCGGTTGAAGATAGTGCCGTCTCGTCGTTAGCCCCCGCAATCATTGAACAGTCTGCTAAGCCAAACAATCGAGATTGTGTGAGCAAGTTAATGACATGATAAGTGTTGTTTCTCAATATAATAACGCATAGCGCAGGTCAGACAATGCGTCGCCCTTTAAATTGATATAGGTACATGCCATTGTTTGCTTTACGACTAGTTCTTATCTCGAGTGACAGACAGCTAACGGCGACGAGTGAATGGCAAATTGAACTCATTAAACAAGTTCATATACCGATCAAAAACATATACAAATATATCTATTTTTGTAAGAAATTTACACCTTAAATTTTCTCTATTCTTAAACACGTATTATCTTAACGGTATTAACGTAGGTTTACGATTTTTAAATTGTACTTTAACAGTCTACACGGTACGTAGAGGTAAGTAGGTATTCCATTAATTATGCAAAGTAAACGTCATTGTTTAATGTGGCTGCTTCTGAATGAAATAATGAGTCATGTTGCAGTCACACCTTCCTACACTGCAAAAGTTAAATGGGCTGCAAATTAATAGACGTTATTTGCAAAACGCGGCCTGCGTGGCTGCGTAGTAATGTTATCATAGTTTGTTAAACTAGGTCAAATAATAAACGGGTTTGCATTACATGCCAACATGTATACCTATAGCTAAAGGAACTTAAATGAAAGTTGCTCTTTAACACTCCATTATACGCGCACCTAAAAGTTACACTATTACAATAGTGTAACTTTTAGGTGCGCGTGGTAATTGTAATTAACGGTCACTGCTTTACTGGACGCTAAACTGAAAATAATAGTGCAAGCGAATGTGCTAATAATAGAGGTCTAGTTATGATAATACGTATCTATTAATAAACTAAGCTATTCACAGTACGACTTGAACCAATAAACAAAATAAAAATACTGCGGTGCGTGTCCTCTAATCCTGATTGCTTTGACCGGGCTACCGACACTATTACTTGTATTTTCGTCATGAGTGTATTAATACAACTTGTTGTTTGGTGATGCCGTGCGTTAAATTAACAGACAATGTAGCAACACGATTATTTTCGATAACGAATTGACGTCCATGTTATGTTCCGAAAACTTCAAAAAACTTGATTATCACTTTATTGATTACTTTGTACGTGCTATTCGTATTGTAGAAACGTGGCCCCCTCGAAGTCCCAAACTTCTACAAAGGTGTGTGAGAGGTGAGCATGCCCGAGTGGCAGACCGTATTAAACTATTAACTCTAGTTACCCAGCTTCAATAGGTAAATGGAGATCGAACTCAAATAGGTACCTACAACAGGATATCGTTACATATCATCAACACACTAGATACCATTATAATCACTGAGTCACCGCTATTGTCTCCAATAACGAACATAAAAAAACCGTACCGAAAAATAAACCCGAACCTTACCATAATATAAAGAACATTATACTCACATATTCGTACCTATCCTTGCACAACTGCCCCAGCAGGTGCAGGAAGCCGACGAGGGTGAACCAGGAGCACCACAGCAGCACCTCGTCCATGTACTGCACGTTGATGACGCCGAACACGAAGATGAACTTGTAGAACACATAGTTCCAGAACTTGTCTTTGACGCGCTGCGCTTCAGCGACCCGCAGTTGGCCGAAGACGAGGCGTTGAACGCCGAAGCCGAATACCGCCAGCGAGCAATACGCTATGTTAATCAGGGTCTGCAACAAACAGAAGAATTAAATATTAGTTATATTTTGGCATTAATTTCCAGTAAAAAAGGCACCTGGGCTAACCTACTTGTAGATACAATTTTTCGAATATCTTCAGTCACATGAAGATGTATAGTTTACTATAAGAGTGGTGCGGCACAACCCGACCTAAAAAGACTTTGAGACCCCTTTGGTAAGTCTTTGTAGCTTGAACAAAGTGGTCTTTGAAGCCGAGAACGCTCGCAGAACAAAGAGTACGTTGCATGCTGTAGCTTTAAAATAGGAAATTAAATCTTTCCGATGGTTTCCTTCCACATTTTCCGAGTATTCATTCAAGCATAGATCTTTAATATGATAATTATGATCAAACGTAACCCGGTTCTTTTAATAACACTGTGCTCTCTATTTTCCCAAATTAGTCAAGCATAGGTTTACGAAATGAGATTTAATACACTTAACTTTAATAAATATATTTATATTTATTAAAGTTAAGTGTATTTGTCCAGCAGCGCAAAAATATTGGACTCCTATTGGTTCTACTATACTTAATTATAATTGACTGTTAAGAAAAATAAAATTGGCACAACGAAGCTCCAGAGCTGAAACTGAAAAATATGCGTCTCAACTTGTGTTTATAGTAAAACCAAGAACTTTGATAAAGATTGTGTATGTAACGGTCTATCGCGGATGTTTTAAGTGGTGATCCAGACGATAAGGCTAAGAAAACTATAGTTTTTAAACTTTAAATACTAGAATTGAATTTATTAGTTTCTGATTCATGGCTAGTTCGACTCTTGGCCCAATGCGAGAAACATACCCGCTATCATAACTTTATGGTGTTGACCCGGCTTTTTGTAAACAAGCAAAAAAACTGTCAGACACGTCACGCTAATCTCTTGATCGAAGAACCTACCACTTAATGAGCTAGCAACCTCACATCCGCGTCCTTCTGTCTATAGTACGTCTATGGCGGTCGTTAGCAAATAATAGCTCAACTAATTGACACCAGTCTGTGTACAAACACAATCAAACCAGAATGGTGTTTGGTTAATATCGTTATAAAACCACAAAGACAGGCAAGGTAATTGCGATTTATATTCAATGGCAAAAAGCGTTTTATTTTCAATAATGGCATTTAATTTGACCACAAATGTCTATAATAACCGCACAAGCTATTAAGTACTTACTTAATTGTGTGAATTGGGTTCAGAAAGAACAAAGACAATTTGATCAGTTACATCTGAGCAAGATTAGTCCGACAAATCACTATCTTCCTGCCCTTATCCCATGTTACTTGGGGTCGGCGCAACACGTTTTTTCTTCCATTCTGTCCTCTCAACCGTCACGCTATCACTAACTCCCTTTACTTTCATATCACTGCTAACACAATCCAGCCATCTTTTCTTTGGCCTCCCTCTCCCTGTCCATCCATCCACATTTATATTCATAACTCTTTTAGCTACGTGCATTTCCTCTTCACATGCCCATACCAAGATAAGCGGTTCCCTTTTAACTTTTTTGTTACTGGCGCCACTTTTAAGCTACCTCTAATGAACTCATTCCTCACTTTATCCATTCTCGATACTCCACACATCCATCTCAACATTCTCATCTCCGCTACATGCAATCTTTTTTCATCCGTCTTTTTCACAGCCCAACATTCTGATCCATACTGTACGACAGGTCTTGTCACGGACTTATAGATTTTCCCCTTTAATTTGATGGGCATCCGTGGGTCACAAGTTGTTCCAGTGACTTGTCGCCATTTCATCCATCCTGAGTTGATTCGGTGAGTTACGTCTCGGTCTATATCACCGTACCCCTGGACAAGCGACCCGAGGAACCGAAAGTCGGAGCAGATCGGTATAGGCGTTCCGGTGAGAGCTATAGGTATAGGACTGGAGAGACCGCCGAAATTGCAATTGCCGGAATTGTTCTGCTCAATTTCAGGCCAACACTCTCCAGTCTTTGCCAACACAACTCCAATCTGCTCTGGACCTTTATGCCGCTTTCGGCAACCAGCACAATATCATCGGCAAACAGCATGCACCAGGGAGCCTCTTCTTGAATGTCCGACGCCAGAGCGTCCATCATCATCAGAAAGAGGTAAGGGCTAAGGTCGGTAAGTCGGTTTTCACCAAGGGTCGGCCCCTTGGTGATAACCGACTGCCACACTGAAGCTGTCAGTGGTGCCCACTACAGATTGAACTTGGATACTGGATCGACTGTACGTCGCTCGGATCAACTGCACATACTTCCCAGGCACACCTTTCTCCTTAAGGGCCCACCACAAAACCTTACGAGGCACCCGGTCATATGCCTTTTCAAGGTCAACGAATACCATGTGCAAGTTTTTTCGTTATTAATTAGTCCGACAAAGCTGGAGCTAAATCTAAAGTGAAAGGTGTGTTCTTACGACATGATTACATCGACGGATGATTGTTGCTTTTCTAAAGAAATTATCATGATCCATTTTTGCTTAGATGCTACTACGGACACAAATGGTCCTTATGCACGATTTTGGTCCTTATCTTCTCAATAGAAATGGACGTTAAGATTTGATAAGTACTATACTGATCTAGCAGTTGCTGAGACAGACTTCCAACGCATAGTTCATAATGATGCTTAATCGTGTTGTGAGTTTTGTCCACACGTATGTGAACGTTCCATTGAGGTGCGTTAAACACGAACAATGTGGATAAGAATTACTTTGAAAGAATGCAGTATAGTGACTCACCAGAGGATGGGCAGCAGCATTCTCTGTTTCTGTGCAACAGCTACACTGCGATCACCAACCCGCCTGCCAAGCGTGGTGATTTTGGCAACACATGTCCAGCAGTGGACGTTTTTCGGCTGATATGACGATGATGAAAAATGCAATATAATACATTTAGGTAGTAAGTAAACGTCACAGACCGGTAGGAAGATGATTATATCAATAACAAGGCATGCTGACAAGTTTGTGGCGGCCGACCTTTACCTGGTCGTCTGACTAAACCACTGTACTAGACATAAAACTTTATAACTCGATCACTTTACGTATGTAAGTGTGCCGAGTTTCAAGTTTCAGTGGGCTTGAAGGACAGAGAACTGAGTCATTGAGGTTTTTAAAGGACTGTAAAGGTGACTTGTCTGACAATAAATAATTCATCTTGTTAACAACGGCTGATTTGCTGAAAACATAACATTTTAAGAATGTCGTAAGACTCGATAGTAGTTTACTTAAGTATTGAAAAATTCAAGTCTACGATTAAAATAGCTTTACATTCTGCAGCAGAAAAGTTCACAAACTCAAGTTATTATTGGAATGTTGGACGGTTGGCCCAGTCTTGACACTGAAGCATCCAAGGCCTTACAACGCAATATCATTCGTACGAGACGAGTTGATCTTGTGTATTCATAGCCGTACCAATTGTTTAATTAGTATTCGATTAATATGCGTCGAATAGTCTAGACAAGAGCGTTGCTCGCACTTTGAGTTCTCGCACGCGCACACAAAGAGGTTCAACTTGGAAATGACAAGAAAATGTCAACGTATTCCTTAAGACCCCAACTCAGGTACGAACCGTCCGTCTTCAAAAATGCACCGACCGATTGACATTCCAACATGATGTCGTTGCGTTCAAATATTTATACAAGTCATGCACCATTGTTACAATTTTGTTTAAATTATTTTCAGGTGTTTCCATTGTCATCACAGGCATATCTTCTGAACTACTGCGTTACGCAAACAATAGCTGAAAAGCCGCGCTCAAGCTCCTGCTCAAGCACAGTAAGAACTGACCAAATGCGAGTCGGATTCACACACGAAGTCTGTACTATAGCAGGAGGTGCTGGAGGTGGATTATAAAACTGTTTCTTGTATGGCGGTCTCCTTTAATCTATCATTTAATTTTTATTGATTGTTGTTGTTGCGGCAACAGAAATACTCAAACTGAATATTTCAACTGTCTACCTATTAGGTACGGTTCATGATGAATAGACGAACCAAAGGAGCCTTAGTAATAGGGATCCGTTGATTACCCTTTGGGTATGGAACCCTGAAATACAATCTACTTCTTGAGGATTAGTTATCTATCATTTTTTGATCAGACCACTAAGATGACTTTATAATTTGGAAGTGATTCTCATTACGTCTGTCGGTCGTCTATTAGGACATCATAACTTAGAGTCATTAAAAGAGTTCGAGCAGGTTGGTTTGCTTCTAATGCCAGAATCCATAATAAGTAATATTTAACAGGGCTAAATATCACTTATTCCATGTTATTTATTCTGAGTTTGGTAGCTCACGTTTGTTTTAGATTTTGATTGCAATAACGTTGAAATAATTATGCACCAGGTTTATGTATTAAAATACCTACATGAAGTTTATGCGAATTCCAATCATTACTCCAAGAGGAATAGCAGATCTAATTAAGAACGACGATGCCCAGATCTAATGAAACGGGCGGAATTTATTAGAAGACCCATCTCGCACATTACAAACAATCCCGTTAGCTCGTTTTACCGCTTTCGTTTCAGCTTCAAGACAATACTTCATTCATTTGGGATCATTGGACTTTATAGATAATCAGATTTATTTATAGGTCTTTTTAGGTTTTAATTAGTATTGTAATTATAACGTAGCTGTATTAGCTTAGCGCTGCTTGCTAATGAGCGCGGTCATCGACTCCAAAACTGTGTAGTACGTGGAGCGAGGCGACTAGCGCGGCAGCGGTGACTCAACGTATGGACCTGATAGATTGATGCTCGTCCAATATTAGCGAGTAGGCATGACTCGTGTGTGTCCATCATACGATGTGGTGGTTGACGTGGCCCTCCACTACTGGGCCGTCAGCTGCGTGGGAATACAAGCAACCGCTCCAATTACTTCTTTTATTTTATATTGTTACCGATCTTTGGGTTTCTCGATGTATTTATTTCCTTCAATAGTAAGGTACAAGCCAGTATTAAGGACTGCCGTACTGCACTTCAAGTGTTACTACATCATAATGTCCCAAGTTGAATCAGTGTTGTTCCCTTGCATAATCTGCCAAGTTATGGAAAGAACTATCATTGTCAAGGTTCATTGCCTCTGGCGGTGAGATCATAACATACAATTTCATAGAAGTCAATTTCCATAAATGATGGAGCACATCGCGCAACACTCACTTCACAATACGATACTCATTAGCAGCAGACCCCTTGACACCCTTGCTGTGTGTAACTAGACGAGAACTTGAAGATATTATTATTGTTATATGTTTGTAACGACAGTTCGATAATAACCATGACAGACATATGGATTCATGACTTTTATACAGAGTAGAAAAGTAGTTTTACACGTGGACTTCTTCTATTAAACCATCGCCGTCGATATCAAATAGAGTAACAAACTCATTTCATTAATAAGTCGGTTACCCCAAATGGAATAGTATGGAATAATAAGTAATAAAGATCTATAGTCCGGAACATAGGTTAATTTAAACAAGACCATCTTATACTGATACATTTACTGTTTCGTTCCGATGCTAAGAAAATAACTTTTCAAAATCGAATCTAACTACAAGGGAACTCTAAATGCTTGGAGGGAAGACCATAATAGGTACAAGAATAGACAGGGATATAGCTTTTGTAATATTTACCAAACCAACAATACAAAATATTCTTCTAAGTAACTAATGACTACGCAGCATGATTTCAAAAAATCATAAAAAGAAACAAAACTGATGTTTCTAAAAAATGTCTGTGTTATTCACACATCAAACATACAGCAGCTGTGCGAGCATCGTATCGTGCAAACCCTTTTGTAACAACGCTGCTACCACTCCATTTGCGGTAACCTCGACATCCGCACAAAAGGACCATGAATTTGTAATAACGTAACGTTTGTCAAATATCCATCACAGTGGACATAAGAGGCTGCAGCTCATTCATCTGTCAGTTCTCTTGTGAAACCGCAATGTTATTTAGGGTCGGAGAAACGAACAGAAAACTGTGGATATTTTACGAAAGTATTTGTTGAAACGCGGCAGTGAGTGACGTCAAAGACACACTTCAACAGAACAGAGAGTTCGTTTCTTTGCCTGCTCTGAGGATCATTACCGAGATTAAAGAGAACAAATAATTAAGGAAACAGCAATGAGAAGACATAATTATGTTAATAGTAGCAGCCGGCGCTAGGTCGTCGGCAAGGTAACGCTGAAGCCCGCAAGGTGGACTTGTCATCTAAACTAAAACAGTAACGCTTGCACTTAGACATCCTATCCGAGAGAACTTTGACAAGCTTTAATATCATATAAATTGTGTAATGACGTTATAAGTTGTTAGTTAAAGTTATTTTTTCTTTTTAGCGCATTTAAATAAAATCTTATTTAAAAAAAAAAAAACATTTGACAAAAAATACAACCGACTTCCAAATAACAAACACCGACTGCTGAAATTAAAGTTATTTTATACTTTGTAGTGTTTTTTATTTGGAAGTCAGTTGTATTTTTTTGTAAAAAGTTTTTTTTTTCACTTTTTGTTGGTTCACATGTGCTTACCCCTTCACAGCGTACCGGCGTTATGCTATAAACCGGTGTAAACAATAGACAGCCATGAGAGATTTCAGCAATCCCGGTCCGTTTGCTATCATTTATTGAGGAGTTCCGTTGCCTATCTCCGAAGTTCTTCATCAGATCTTCACTAAATTGAAATGGGACCACTCCGAGAATGTACTCTTTCAAAAACTACCAAAATCGCTTCAAGTGTGCCTATTAAATTTGCAGAGTTCTCTCTATTTCTCCAGGATCCCATCATCAGATCCTGACTTGATGTTCATGGGACCACCTGGGAAGTATACCCAAACAAAAAAATAAAAATGGTTCTGACGAATTGAGAACCTCCTCCTTTTTTTGAAGTCGGTTAAAAAAGTTTTTTACTTTTAATTTTTGTTAACGCCCATTGGTATTTTTAGCATTTAGTTAAATGTAATATTTTTATTTTTGTTTACAAAAAGATGAGCAGTTCAGCTTTATGCAAATTCGGGTAAAGGACAAAAACCATTTTAAATGTTTCCGAGATTTACGATTCCAAGGAAAATCCGAAACATGAGGAAAAAATAGTTTTCCTTTTAGCACAAAGGACGGTAAGTCAATTTGAAGGTATTACAGTATATCCATCTACGTCATTTTTAGTCTTTCTGAAGTTTCTCCTTGGTCTTAGACCGATAGTTCTCAATGTTGCAGTCAATCAACATGTCCTATTGAAGTTCTCGACCACACGTTCTTAGCACAGTCTCTTAGTAAAATCTCTCTTGAGATTACTCTCCAAAGCCGTCAAGCCTGTTATATTTTGGACCGTGACCCCAAGCACGATGCTCATTATTTAGAACGCAGCAAAATTATGTTAGACAGTTATGTATTATAACGGAATTTTACTGAACGGGTGCTGTTTAATATATCTCTGTCTAGTCATGAGAGGTCAGTGTTCCAATTTCTTCGCTTTGCCTAAGTTAACATTATTTCAATTGTTTATCTCAGCCTATTATTTAAGAAAGTACTTCTAGTCTCTACATGTTCTTTGTCGTCACATGAAGTGATAAATATACAATCTTTGATCTAGTGAAATACGCAATCGTTGATGCACTACCTAGTAATGAAAAATTGACATTGAATTGAAATTAGACGATACTATCAAGTGCGCATGCGCACGCTTGTAATATTGCAGAACTGCAGACCGTGAGGTGGTTTTGAAGCAATTTAATTGTTGAAGCGAATGTTCTCGGTTTCCTGTTTTTCTTACAAATGAATGACCAAAATAATTGACGATCACGTTGGATTTTGCGATAGCTGGATCAATATCGTCGATGGTGAACTTGGATCACCTGTTTATCTACCTTTAATATAAGTACTCTTAAGATTGATCTCGGATCCACTGCTGAAGAAATGTGCACTACTCAAGTCGGATTTCGGTGACGTCCTAATACTCTAGCTTGCGCTCTTCTCTATCTTTCTCTGTCCGCAGTTTAGTGATTGTAGTTCAAAATATTTGTTGTTGTTTAGACAGCAATAGAGTAGAGAGCACATGAAATGAGTTACGTAGCGGTGACGTTTGGCGACCTCTAAACAAACAAGTCGATAGCTTTGGCACGCTCGGAGATACATCGCTGGCGTATTTTTGTAAACAACGCATTTATAAACTGTGCCCCGAAAATCAGACGATTTTTAAGTTGATGTTATTATTACAATTTACGAGGAGGAGAAATGTTGTGGTCGTGGACGGCGATGTAACGGAAGAGTTTCAATTCAAAACATATTTTTATGTTATCATACGCTTACATCTATTAGTTTGATGTATTCATTCGAAATCATGCTGGTATCGCCATCATAACTTCAACCTGAAGATGTACTGTTGGACATGGGTAAGCTTCGCCATTTCGATCAACCTTGTGGGAGGTTTTCTGACGCTTTCCTACACGCTGTTGCCACTCCAGAAGCTGCGGCCCAATCGACCATCCGTTCTTCGAGCAATGTGCAATGCCCTAACCTTCAAGCTATAGTGGTCACCTAACCATGGTTTCCTGCGGATCTCTTCATTTCTGATTCGATTAAAAACGTCGATCATCACTTGACCTCAGATCAAATTTGACTAGTGTTCAAAATTGAATAGTTATGCCAATTTGAATGTCGGGGTAAGCAAGACAAAATTAAAATGTATTGATTTATCTTCGGCTAATGGTTCAATGGTCAGTTTCATTTGACAAAAGATTGTTTGGCTGACCTTGGCGTTGGCTTCAGATTATTGTAAGACAATTAGTGCCAGCCTCGGTGTTTGAACACCTGTTGATAAACGTGGCATTTGCGTCAGGCTCATAGTCGAGCTCGGGGACTGTCGGCTACGATCACTATTAGTTAGCCCTTCCTTCCTTATCAAACACAGTATGCCTATTTTCATCTTCAATCATTATTGTACTGGCAAAAAAAAGTAGGTAATCTACTGTTTGAAGCATTTTATTGGTTTTGGACGAGACACAATTTGTTAGAATAGTTCCTAACAAGGTTGTACATACATAGATACCCTTTCTATTTGGTATAAACGTGACTTCACATAATCAGCCAGTCGGCTGTGGGCGGCGGAGACTGTGTCCAGTGACCCACTGTTTAGTATAGTGTTGTTGACACAGACAGAACATCTGAATATTGATATTCCTCTGAAACAACATCCGCAGCACAACAAGCATGCTGCTTCTGTATCCTCGTTATCCTTACTCTACATATAAGGGAAATAATGTTGTAGCAAATAAACAATTAGTATGCGTAGCACTGGTACCGGTATGAGTAATAAATACAAAATAACAGAGCGTGTTTAATAAAGATTAAAAAAACTGGTTCTGGACTTGATAAATTTGCACTGTAGGTATTATTGGGAATTGGGACACGTTAGACACTTCTTGTATTACTAGGCTTCAACGTGCAGCTTTTATCTTCCGAAACAATATCGGCTGTTTTAATTTGCGCAACCATAATTAATCAGGAATTCAGGAGACTAGACATATAATATCGCTTGGTTTGACCGTGTTTTCTCAACTCTAGAAATGTATTTTGAATGATCCTTTATCATTTAATATCATAATTTATTATTAGCAGTCGTCATATTTAAATATTTCAGGTAAACAACATCGATAATGTCGAGGGGGGATTTAGCAGCACTTATCAAGCGTCACAGCGATGAGAAATGTTTATTGACCGATTCCGGCATCAACATTATTATTAAGTCGGCGATAACAAGATTTATCGCTTTTTCAATAACAGTTCCTTTCGTGGCGCGATGGACTTTAGTAAATCTTTAAATAGATGAAATATGCACTTTTTTTTTGCTTTGTTCAATGGTGATTCAGGGAAGGTATTTGTTTTAATATTTTGTTGTTCAACTCCTTAATGCAACCATTCTGATTAAAATGTTTCTGCGGCAGTCGAGTCAAAAAGACTTGCTGTTTGGCTTTGCAGAATGATTAATTTCAACAGTACAAAGTGCACGTGTTGATCATTAGTATCTAATCAGAACTAGTATTTTTACATAAACATAGATCGTAATTGCTTACTCATCTGTTTATAATCGTGTGTTTTCGCGACTATCAGCAGATCCGCAGTGTGGGTTAATGGAACAAACAACGCTATCTGATTAGTATTGCGGACAGAAGGAGCAAGCACCGGATTAATTTACTACGCACTTGTTGGCGAATTTAAAGCAAACCCCAGGCACTCTTCAATTGTCAACGAATTTGTCAGAAAGTTAAGTTGAAGGTTTCCCATTTGCACGTTCCAAAACGTAGACATCTATGAAGAAGAACATGCAAGAGACTCATTTTCACAAACAAACAAATTGAGAAACAATAAAATACTGCAGTGAAATATTTTTACCGAATTTTTCCTCATTGAGAGTATTTGTGTATCCTTAAGCCAAGGATCACATCAGAACATTATTGATGTGAGCCATGCGGTAACATCATGTTGTTAGAATTCGTCGCACATGTCAATAGTTGTCATTTCAGGAAGTAGAATGAGGCGACTCACGACTGAATAATTGAATGGAAGGATGTCTTTTATAGATTCTATGACAATATGCATTATTGCAATAACACTGCAATACAAACTACGAGTTAAATGTGAAACAGCAGCTTTATGATAACAAAATGGGAAACCTTGTTGTTGCTGAAATAATACAAGTCGAGATCAAGAATGGATGTGAAAATAAACATGCCGAGATATCCTTAAACTGCGCGTCTTTAAAACATTTTTAAGTACCTCGTAGGTATAAACAAGCTTGTTGATGGCGAGATCCGGAAGGGTGCGCAAATGACGATGCCCGAGGAACATTAATAGCACCGGCCCAAAGATGTGACCTTTAGGTACGCTCTCGTCTTTTTAGCAGGCAACAATAATTTCTGCTGTTTACACCTGCAGAAAATCCCAGATTAAAATAAAGATATCTACGTTTAATCACATTCTGAATGCCATTGGACTCATGGAGTAGCCTTACCCTTCCTGTTCCTTGTATTGTAATTAGCTGACACATGCCTTTGTGATAATGAATGATACTTTAAGCACAATTGTGCAAAGTGGACGCTAGATTCATTTAAAAAGATACTGGAAAGTAGAGACGTTTGTAGTCCTAACTGTACCTCTATACATCTACAGTTCTTAAGTCACAATCTTAGATTTTAAAATGAGATTATTAATAGCCTAAATCTACAGACCCCGCCTCTCTCCGGTGCCCTTGCCAACTCGTGTGGGATGACTGTTGGTAGACTTTATTCTATCTTCTGGCACTTTCAGATCGTCGTTATTGTTTTGATTTACATCTGACAAACATTTGCCTCTAATGCCACCGGACAAGCAGTCCAAGCAGCAAATTACTCAATATTTAAGATATTGTGTTACTTCTTGTAGGTATTATTTGATTATTTCTAGTGAATGTCACATGTGTAAGGTGATTCGTTTTTTCTCTCAATTTGAATCCCTTCGCAGCGTTCAAGTTCAAACAAGGTGAAGACAATGCTCCCTCATCCTTGAGCTATTTTTGTCGAAGACTCACGACACCCAACATGGCATGCATCATAATTACGAATGTATTCATATTTTAACCTGCGTTTATAGCGAAAGGTACAATTATTTTAGTGCTAAAAGCAGCAGGCGTCATAAGGCTGTTTGGTGAAGAACCTGAATATTGACTTTCACCGTCGAGCCGCAAGCTTTTGACTCGTCAAGCAAGTCTCAGGCTTTGAAAGTTCAGCGTGCTCGCGGACTCGCCGAATCACAACTGTTGAGAAATGCATTTTTTTTTCAGCAAAATGATTTAAACGCTAGGAACTAATGCATGTACCGAAAGAGAACCCCGAAAGACTACCTGGACCCTAGACCAGCTGGACAGACACAGACATATGCAACTTTATAACTGACACAGATGTCAAAGACAGACAAGACAAGATATGATGAGGTGTTCCTAATATCACCTGCGAATATCATCTGGTCAGAGAGACATGGAGAAAGACGGAAGAAACAGGTTGATAGGTACCTAGAAAGTCTAGTCAACTGCGCAGTGCCAGTATATTATATATAACTTATTTATCTTTTCCATCGCGGTATGGTTCTGCCCACTAGCACATTCTAAAACAATCTATAAACATTACGTAACACCGATTTATCGTCAGTAAGCTCAGAGGAGCGAAGTTTTCTACAAACAACCTAACGTTCTACTGGATGGTTTATGCGTTTTTAAAAGGATAACTTTCTTTTTTCAATCTTAGAACTGTTTGTTTTCGGTATGTTCCGCTGGATTCCTGATGCATTGTGCAAATTCACACATCGTGCGCAGAAATGGCGCAGATCTTCAAATGAACGAGTTACGAACGATGACTGTGAACGAGACTCCTCGAGAAATCCTGATAGTGACAAACTACATTGTTTAGTTAACAACGACCTGCCGTCTTACTACTCCACAATATTAACACAGGCTTATGACGCAGCGTCGCTGTCGCTAGAGAGCGCCCGACGTCTACGAGTTGATGAACTCATCGAAACCTTTCAAGCTCAACATTAGTGTGTTTCTTTATCATGAGTGATAGTCTGCCGAGGACTTCCAATGGTGCTTTAAGTTAATGTGTGCAAGCTGAAGAAAACATAAGATTGTCTTTAAGGACTAACCGTAACGTAACCGTATTGGTGAAAGTGCGACCAAAGTTGTACTCGTATTTTACTTTCCAAATATTTGTACCTACTACATTTTCCTGCCATAATGTTATATGGCACCACATTTCTACTTCCAAGTACTTGGAGTTAACAAATACTTGGAAGGAAGTTTTGGAATCGGCAAGTTTCAGTGCTCCATGTCTGCTCTTTCCAATCAAAGGCCAAGTCATCTCTTCATGCATTGTTAAAAGCTGTTTGGCTTAATAACATTGGCGGGGAAAAGCTACCTTCGCACAGCTGAGACCTGTTTAGCAGCCACGGAAACTAACCCGAAGGGTTAAACTCAAAGACTCGGGTTCATCGTAAAATCCGTGCTGCTCAACGGGTGCGAAACGTGGTGGTTACAGAGGACATCTCACGTCAAATCCAGGTCTTCGTCAACCGATATCTTCGTCGCATTCTTGGATTTTACTGGCCGAGACCATCTCTGACATAGAGCTGCCAGAAAAATGTCACGAAAGCCCGATCGACCGCTAGATCAAGCGTTGTAAGTGGAGTTGGACCGGATTGACGTGAAGCGATGTGAAGCGTGAATCTCAAGACCGCTCGCGATGGCGGACCACTGTGGACGCCCTCTGCCCCAGCTAGGGGATATAGTAGTCAAGACTGCTCTAACCATTTTGTTTAATTTAACGAATCATCATGTCTGTAAACCAAAATCAAAATCGGTTCATCCGTTCGAGAGCTACGATGCCACAGACACACACACATACACGTCAAACTTTTAACACCTCGTCGTTTTTGTGTCGGTGGTTAATAACACAAATAATTACGGCTATTTTTGCAGTTGATTAAACATTCAATAAGCAAAGACAAGAAAAATAACTATCAGTGTGCAAAACAAGAGTTACGCGGTAAAGGTTGTTTGTCTGGCTTTAGATAGCACGAGTACAATATAGCAAATAGTTCATGTTCATGCCTCCGAGCGAGAGCTGCAAATCCTGTTGTCGAGGTGAATGAAACACAACATTGTAAGACACACAAAGAAGCGTGTTCCGTATTTAGGTCTTACAATGTTTATGCTAATGTTTAGTGTGCTGGAGATACGACGCCGACGTACGAGTTTTACAGAATGCTCAAATCAAATCTCAATGCTCAAATCTAAGTGCGTTAAGTGCGTTGGTACGGTCAGCGAGAAAAATCGATTAACGAACTGCTAGGTACTTTTACATTATCATCTAAATTGTTACAAAATAATTCGATCATAGAAATATAAAAAACGATATCTATGTATTCGATCCAGGTTGACCACCACCAGCCCATTGCAGTCTGTGTTTTACATTTGCCGTACAACGAACTATATCTATCAATCAAGTATATCTATACTAATATAATAAAGCTGAAGAGTGGAACTAACAGCCCGATTTGGAAATTTCTTTATATGATACACATTCATGAGAAATGCTATAGGCTATACGGGAACGGGAAAAAACGGGAATGTGCGCACGAAGTCGCGGGCAATATCCTATACTAAGAAACGAACGCGCTAATCTCTGGAACTACCATTCGGATTTGGAAAATGGCTATACAGGAACGGGAAAAAACGGGATACGCGCGTTCGAAGTCGCGGCCATAAGCTAGTAATAAATAAATAATTATTCGATTATCTAGTTTTGAACATTTCATGGTCAAGATTTATAATTCATTAAATATTACTTCTGTATCGATTTAACATTTCGTTCAATAATTAAGATTTAGAAAACCGAGGCGGTAGGTAATCGACTGCTGTGGTTGACTGTATCGTCAAAATAATTTGAACATTCTCTTTAGAAAAAGACTGGTCTTTCGGGAGTACCGGGTAAAACCGGGTGGATAGAAAAGATGGGGCGAATAAAAACGAAACTTTGATTGGAATTTTCACGTTATTTAAATATTGTTTGCAGCAATGAAGAACAACAATTTTTTTAACAATTATTATATATTTAAATGGACGCTTCGTGAGAAACAATTGATATGGTATTTATGAAATGCAAGGGCATTTCTATCCAACCCGTTTTACGGTACTTATTTCCTATTCTTTCTATGTGTAAGTCAGTCAAAAAACAAAGAAACCACACCAAAGTTATATTGTACTTGGAAGTTGGTTGTTGTCAATTCTTACAACTAACTTATTTGATGCCAATCATTTGTTTCCAAAAAAGGATGAAATACCTACTTAGGTTTTGTTGTTTTTTGAAACTTTATATTTTTTAGACTCGGATCTGCTCCTCAGTGGCAATAGAGAGAGGAAGGCTGTTGCCCAGCAGTGGGCATATGGGCTAATTACATTGGAATAGTAATCTGGCTAGTGTTTGTGATAAATAATGCTACTTTTCCATCTTTTCCAGTAACAAGTGCACCAAGTGACAATCTAAAAACCGGCCAAGCGCGTGTCGGGCCACGCGCAGTGTAGCTGTTTGAATCTATTAGTATATTAATTGAGTTCGCGGTTTAACGGTAAAAACGTCTAAAAACGGGCCCACATAGGAATTTTTACGAAATTTTATAGGTTGGGCGAATATTACTCGTTAACTTGAAAAGCCTACTTAGCTGTAATAGTTTTCCTTTTAAATTCGTTATATTTAAGCTACTACCATGAATTTTTTACGTCTCCGAAAACTACCGTTTAGCTGGCATAGGGGAAGGACACTTGACTCTTAACAAAGATCAGCACTTTAAAGCTTAATATTTCGCAAACGAATCCTTGGATGGAAAAATGGTATTAGCACACCCTCAATATCTTTTAACAACCTATCTAATATTATCACAAACCATGGTATAGACGATAAAAAAAACATCGCCACTTTACGTGTAGTACCACACGTAAAGTGGCGATGTATTTTTACTGTTATTTTTTTTTTCCAATATTTGATTTTATCACTATCGGCGTGATTAATACATATACCCTGACCAAATTCCAACTTTCTAGTGTTAAGCGTCTCTGACCTGAACCGCGAACAGTCGGACATGGCGAAACTAAGAGTTCCTTGTTGATTACAAACCCTAATAAATACCTTTTTGGGAAAAATTAAACTAATAAAGTAGGTACTTATGAAAATAGAAAACAAAAAAATTCACAAGGAACTTTTATTCCTGTTTATTTTTATTACAATTAGTTTATATTTGAAAACCTATCAATCACTTGTCATTGTTTATATGTTATCACTTATCATTCAAAGATATAATAGTAAGCGGTAAAGATAGTATATTTAATAACTTTCAAGGGGGTTTTCACACAGAAATATTTTTTTAGAATTTATTAACTTATTCCTTTCAGTAACTATTGCTGCTCAGAAATTTTTAATTGTTGAATTAAACCAAGCCTAATTCTTGATCCTTTATTCTTCACCAAACATTACATATGTTGTTCACAGTAATTTGATAGATAAATAATGTATGTCAAGCTTAATTTAAAGTGGAGCTTTCTCCCAGCAAACCTTAATTAAGGTAATCTTATTGTGGATATTGTTTAAAAAAATATTTACTTATTTTGTACTGAACCTAAGAAGGTGATGTCTTCGTTATTTTCCTCCTTGAATGAAGCAAGATGTAGGTAGCTAAGAAACCCATTGGATACAATTAGTATTTATTAATTTATTGTTATCTGACTTAAGAATATTCTTGATGGCTTTTTTAATTATGCTCCAATTAGCTAACACTCAATCAAGCTACTAGTGATTAGGATTGTGATTAATACAAATATTAAACATACACCAAATTATTAGTTGAGTGTTGTGAATTGATGGTGACAAAAAAAATTCAAGACCTATTACAGACATGGGAATTAAATAATGATATGAATAACATCCAGGAGGTTTTGAGGCCTGGAGAAGTATTGCTTGGTAAGGATTGATTTGAATGATTCATTCATTTTGCACCCCATGACAAAAATCCATAATGTGCAATCTTAAAGGAATGTTTTTATAAAAAATAGGGTTTTAGTTCATACATAAATATTCAGAGGAGATTAGCTTACAATTCTGTAGGTACATAATAGCTTGTACCCATTTGATAACAAATGGAATCAAGCCAAAATTTTGCTTCCTTATTTTTAGCACACATGTTATCAAAAACAATAACATGATAACAAAATTTGACGTGCAAGGGGATTTTATGTTGTTTACCAAAACAACACTGTTATGGTATTTCGTTTGAGTTTGACAGCGAATATCAGAACCCTGTGAGTGAGTAGCAGGAGGTCTGCAAGCCTGTGTGCGCCGGTAGTACTCACCCACATGCAGAGCGGCTCCTGCATCATGAACGTCATGACGTCCACGAACTGCTCGCTCACGTTCCTGCTGCCGTTGAGCGCCGGTGCCGGCAGCAGGCGCTCACCCTCGCCCAGCTCCATGGCGTCTTGCCGGCTCAGCGTGGCGTTGGCGCGCCAGTTCGGGTCACTAGTCACACTCAGCGCGTAATAAACAGCGATCGAAAGCAGCGAAACACTTCCCGCGGTATAAACCTTGAGATTCGGTAAGGGCAACCTGTCTACAAGTGTCACAGGCATGACGGACTCGCAAAAGTACTCTAGCGCGGCAAATAAACACTTATACTACACCACAATTTAGAACTTAATGACATTGGATTGTTTTATAACGCAGTTTTATCAAAATAGTTAGACACAACTCATCAAGCGCACAACGGCAGATAAACTGGGTTACCATATGTATATATATATAACGTCGTTTACCCGAGATTAGTTCAAATGCAGTTGGGATTGGGTAACTCCATAATATTTTACTTCGATTTCTAATTTTAATATTTTTCGTATGTTTTATCGATGAATCGATATCCTCATCGAATTAGGTGTAATCTAACTGACAGTAAAACCGATTATGTAGGCAATTTATTTGTCTTTTTCTTTTTGAAAACGTAATAAATTTGTGAGGAAAAGGCGTTTCAAAGCATTTTTGTTTGCCTTCGTTTTTTAAAGAGTTTCTGGGGTAATTTGAAGCGACGGGTGGTATCACTTTTACCTTGGTCGTTCAGAAATTCAACTTAATCGAGTTAATCGGCAGAGATTTCACGGATTTTTTATCTGCTATTTATTTTGCTTGATCTCTTAATTATATAATTATTTGTTATTTTACTATTACAATAACACCTTTCACCTTGAAATAATGTGGAATGATAAAGATTCAGAAAAAAATCAATGTGATGTTGACAAAGCTGTTCTTTCATTGTCATTTCCGTACGTTAATGGGTACGTCAAAATGACAAACAGCTGATTGAAAGTACGAATGGTATTTGGTCGTATTTCGTGCATCCTCTGTATTGTCTTCCTATTTTTCGTCTAGAGTAAGACAAGGATATTCGATAGAATTCCAAGAAAGTAGGCGGCGTTTTCATTCCTGGTTCCATTCAACCTGGTTATATTGATCTCATTGATGTATTGATGTTTTTCGCGGTCTGGTTGTAATAATCTAAGGAGATAAATAAAAATGTCGGAGAGAGACTACGCACCGTTGAGCATAGCCTGCGTCCGCGGGCTGTGCGACAAGATATATGATAAGAGGAAGTTTGCTGGCGTCGAGATTGAGAAGTGAGTGCTATTTGCCTACTCAGAACTTACACTCAAACCGCCCATTTTTTATATGTCTCCCCGCTGAAAACGTACCTACAGACAGACGAGTCCCAAAGATTCTCATAATCATAACTGTCTACCCCTAGCCTTGGTGTTAGTGGTCACACACATTCTGTAAAACCAGGTTTTATTGTTGGTGTATAAGATCATTGTAATGGCAGGATGGTAAAAGACTTCAGTGATGCGAAGAACACAAGTCAGATCAAGAGGCTGATCCGAGTGCTGGGTCAGGATCTGATGTCCTCCACCAACCCCAACGTGAAGAATGGGGCACTCATGGGACTGTCCTCTGTGGCCGTCGGCTTAGGGAAGGTCAGTGTTTGAGGAAAATGTTATCTTAAATATATTTTTGTTGCACTGTGTTTTGATTATTATCAATCTTTTCATGATGATGATTATGCAATTTATTTAATTGGTCAGCAGTTGAGGAAGTTCAGTTACCAGTTTATTACTTTTCATTTCTCTATAGACCTACTGAATCATAATATTTTGTTTTTGGTCACAGTTGGTCAGTAGCGCACCACTGCACAATTTGAACCTCCTAAATTGCAAGTCAATGAACTTGGTGCAATATAACTATTGGCAGATTCTTCACCTGTATGTATAAACAGCCAATAGCAATGGCTTTGTATTTTGGAAATTCAACAACATTAATAATTGAGTTCTTCTCATAATTGAGCTGCTTATTTAAAAGGACTGGACTTTCTGAAGGACTAATTAGATTTTTTCAGTAATATACCCTATGTATGTATGTAACTCGGGCTGTTTTCAGCAACGCAAGCGCATATTTTGCGTGCAGGTGGGACAAATGTGTCATTCGATCCACCCCAAGGAAGGCCAGCAACGCCTTGGTGTTACCAACTATCTCACAGAGGGTACCTGGGTTTCCGAAGTAGTTAGCCCTGTAATCAGCGACTACCGGGCAGCTTAGTAGCAGGTGTGCTGCTGTCATTGCCATTGCCAGTTGTGACGGCTGTGACTGTACGCAACTGCTGTTTAGTAAGTCTTAGGGCTTTTTTTGGTTAAACGGCCATCAATAGAGGGAAGTGCCCCTTTGGCCTGCCTACACTCACCATGGTCAACTCATAGCTTGTGATGTTTATCACTAGTGCGTTTCCTTTTTATTAAATTTTATTTTTTATCAAATATAAATTGTTTGGGTACCCGGTCATTGATTGCTTTTGTTATGGGGAGTTCATTGTTGAGCTCCTCGAGCAGAGCGGTGTGTTTTATTTATCTCTTACCCCAGAGATCCAGTGTTTAAGGCGGACTGCTGCCATCGTCGCTTCCTGTTGTATGAACAGGTGGAGAGGGGGGAGTCCTAGTATGGCTTCCAGCGCCGCAGTCGGAGTAGTTCTCATGCAGCCCGTCGTTGCCATGCAGGCTAGCCATTGCATGCGCTGTAGTTTGTTTACGGCTGTACCTAGCTTTGTGCGGGTCCACCACACCACGGCCCCGTAGGTGATCATGGGCCGAATTATTGCGCTGTGTAGAATTATTTTGGGAGATAGGCCCCACTTCTAACCTATCATTTTCCTGCATTGCCAGAAGGTGATGCATGCCCTGTTTAGTTTGTAGTCTAGATGATTACTCCAGTTTAACTTACTGTCTAGGATGACCTCCAGGTATATAAATACCCTATTAAAAAATCCTTTGAGTTGTGCAAAGTGTCTTAAGTAAGTAATATGTGTACCTGTAGTACACGTGTTACATTGCATCACCTTTCTCTTGGTCTTGACTTAGTAAACAATGGATGAATAGAGCCCTCATTGTTCTGTAACTTTGCATGTTAGTCTGATTAAATAAGATCCCTTCTGTCATACACTAAAAGCTTAAATTGAATCAGACCAACTTACGAACTGCAACGTAAACTAGAAACGTTTACAACAGCAACATCTTTACATTTGTGCCACCGCCTTATCTTAGGAATGCGCGGTTATATTTTCTTCTATGTTACAATAGTGCTATTGTGACATAATATTAATAATAAGATTTATTGTTGTCATGAAAGTGACGATTGTCTTAATGAGAAAAAAAGTTCTTTAAACCGAACTATAGGTAACTAAAGGCGGCTGTCAGGGTATTCCTGTCCAGGCTTCGATCTCCAAGCTCTTCACCACTAGTCCCTACATTGAATTACCTGCAAATTGAAATATTTGAATCTGCATTGCAGGGCTGTATCGAGTACCTGCCGGAGCTGGTGCACCCCATCGTGGCGTGCTTCAGCGAGGGCGAGTCGCGCGTGCGCTACCAGGCGGCCGAGGCGCTGTTCAACGTGCTGAAGATCGCGCGCGGCGACGCGCTGCCGCACTTTCCGCTCGTGTTCGACGCGCTCGCGCGCCTGGCCGCCGACCCTGAGCAGCAGGTCAAGCAGGGCGCCGAGCTGCTCGATAGACTCGTCAAGGTAACCGATGCTGACTGAGATGCGGACGGCACATATTTTCTTTTGTTTTCTTTTTTATTGAGGAATGGGCTTGCTCTTGACCTCGATCACGCCTGATGGAAAGTGATGGATGAAGTCTATGATGGAGCGAGCGTGCCCAGAAGATGCTTATTCACTGTTGCTTTGAAGGCAGACGGGTTATATGTGGAAGGGAATACAGACGCTGGCAGAGAGTTCCATACTCTTTTCACTGCCAAAAGGAGGCTGTTTCAGTTTTTCAGAGCATTGAATTTGACCAGATTGTCGTCGCCGCACTGGAAAACCAGATTTAAGGTCAAATTAATTCACTCCACCATGGCCTCTCTAAGAGTAGCTGTTTCCTCTACTGGCTCTTGCACTGGATAGGTATCTTTCTGAGACTGTGCTGTCATCTGCGTACCCAATTGCACCTAATTGCAGCAGGTCGTTGATGTGCAGCAGAAATAGAGTCACAGAAAGAACAGACCCCTGAGAAACACCGGCCTTATATGGCATCAATAGCCATATGATCCGATGACCACTTTGATCGATGGCTCACTCAGGAAGTCGGAAATCCAGTTGCAAAAGTCAGCAGAGATACCGAACTCGGGAAGCTTACCCAACAGGCCACACCCTGACAAAGACCTTTGAGATATCAAGCGACACAGCAAGGGCTTCGCCGTGTTTCTCAATGGCCTCGCCCCAGTAATGCGTAACATACACAAAAAGATCCCCAGTGGACCGACCACGACGGAAGCCACTCGCACTTTACACAGTATGGAGGCTATGGCGATTGGTCTATAGTTGATAGGGTCGGCATGGTTACCCATTTTGGGCGCTGGCTGCACATTAGTAAGCTTCCGGGACTCAGGCACCACTCCGGTTTTTAGACAGAGGCGATACAAGCGCGGAAGGAGACAACTCTGGAGTACAGCTTTTAAGGGATTGTTGCGGATATTCCGTTAGGTCAGCTGGCTTTATTCACGTCCAGACTGCGGAATTTGTTCTAGAGAGTCTCCGCGACCCTGGAACGCAAAGGGCATTAGGAGTATCACGGATCCCTCCCTCCTCCCTTCTCCCTCCCGCTCCTTCCTCCTTCCGCTCCGCCCAGAGCGAAGAAGGAGTGATTTGATAATTTCCCATACAAGGTGCCTTACCGAACCTCTTTCAGGTGAATCGAGATCTCCGGCGTTGCGGCACTCCGAGATTGAGGTATGTAAGATAGTGTATATGGAACTTGCACAAACTATAGATGGTCGACACGAGAGCCACAGTGTAGTTAAAAAAAGAAACTTTTCAGTCCTGTCATCGTGTCGCCGTCAGTGTTTACATTACATTTAAATTGTTTTTATTTTGATTAAAATGATAAAATATGGGTTCCGGCTGATTAATAATGATCGTTAGCGTGACCAGAATATGTCAAAATGTTTTTTGATTATTTTAGGTAGGTACTTATACTGAAACAAAATTATTTTAGGTTATGTCATTGTTTACAAGTACAGATGTTTGTATTGAAAAGTACTACATACAAAACTTAGCAGTTTTACAAATAACACTATTACCTAGTATAGTAATTTCTAAATGTTTTTAAAACTCATACTTAAAACCAAAACAAAAGTGGACAGGTAAGTAGATTTATCCACTTTAGTCGTTTATCACATCACATAATCATGGAAAGTGAGTACTATGTGTGGGAAAGCAAGATAACTTTACATGCAACAGAACATTTTCACTTATTAAAATGTTATTTTTCACTTTCATAATGTGATTATTTTTTAACGTGAAGTGTCAATGATTCGTATTTGCGCTACCAGGTGGCAGAGCCTTCGTCGTGCACGTTCCCTATTAGAGGCCGTATCAAGGCGTCAATTTTTAGCAAAGATTGAGGCAAATAGGTTTGCCAGCTAGTGTTCCATCAGACCTCCGCATAGGAGGTAACAAAGGGTGGCAAAAGTTCGTCTGGGCCGATTTAGACAGGGACCAAAACTTCTCGCTACCCGAAGGTTAGGACGCCAACTTGGCCCCATCCGTCCAACACGGACAAAACGCGACTCCCGTAACACCCATTTGCAATCCTTAGCAGCAGAATTGTACGCTATTTTAATTGTGCGAACACCTGTACTGCGGGCCAAAGCCCAGGCCTGGTATGCCTGCTCTTTGCGCAAGTCGGCTTGCGCACAAGACACGTTATACCAGGGTTGAGGCTTAAGTGGGACGACAGAGAATGGTATAAAATATTCCATTCCCTGACATATCACGTCTACAATTGCGACGGCGCGGTCAGAAGGGTTGCGCGACGATAAGCAAGTTCGCCGCTATGGGTAAGATACAAAGAAATGCCGCCTCTCATGCCAATCTGCTGACCCGTACTTCCATACGCCTCGTGCCACCAGGGCTTAATTCTGGAGGAGAACAGGAAGACACGGATTTCACCAGACAGTGGTCGGACGATCTGAGCGAAACAAAACTCTCTTGAAATAAGATTGTTTTGTAAAAGATTGTGGTAGGCCTCCGAGCTCTAGCCTCAGACCGATACAGAGTGCCTGACCGGATCTGTTGTCAGCAGAAAGTCTAAGCAGCTGGATGTGTGGCCTTCAACATCCGGAACGCGGGTAGCTCAGTCAACCAGTTGCTGGAGATCTAATGATAACGAAAACTTTCGCGCCTCTCTTCCAGCATGGTCAGTTGTCAGGTATAGGAACAGCCATTCCTTAAGATGGGCAATATAGGCATTAAGAAAAATAAGCTCCGCTGTCGGATATTTGTGTTCGACCAATTCGGCTGCCTCTGTAAGATAGTCAAAGTCTTGTCGTCTCCTGATCTCCGCTATGCGACCTGTAAACACCGACATAAATTGCTTTCATCTCGCAACTTCGATAAAACGCGCAACTCAAAGAGATGTCAGCATAATAGACGCTAGGGCCAGTGCCTGGATTTGTTCGAAAGAGTCACCGCGGCCCTGGAACACAAATGGCGTTAAGAGAAACACGGATGGGTTTTCGTCAGTAAGAGTCTGACGCTCCCGTTCCGCCCAGAGCGGAAAAAGTCAGTTGATACTTCCATTAAAAAAAAACTATACACGATAGAAGTACATACTTATACTAAGTGGAAAGAAAAATTTTTGCTAAGTAGTATTTACAGGCTTTAGAATTTAAGAGAGAAAAAAATCCAAATTGGCGAAAATAAGCAATTTTTTCCATTCCATTTGAACGGTTTTTTTCCTTTACCGTGTACTATGTTAGTATCGAAAACAGTTTTTTTGACAAAATATCAATTATTTGTAGATGATTAAGTAGCTAGGCCCCGTAGTAGTATCAGTCCAGGGCCTCACAATCTCACGGTCCGCCCCTGTTGCTGACAACCTAAAGTTAGTAGTAGAAATTCATTGTAACTTCGCTTGTGCACGCCATACACTTCTATACCTGCAACGCGAGAACCAAACTTCTTCCCTAACTCAGCGACAAGTTAGTCAAGGATTTGATTATTTTTTATTTAAGAAAGTCCAAACAAGTGAGCAGCTTCTCCGTCCAATCTGTAAAGAAAAAGACTTGCATAGCTGCAGAGAGCATTCTAAATTAGGCACATTAAAATTAATGTCATACATTTAAATGAGCCATTACGACAAGATGATGCTTGTCTTATTTGGACAACTGAGCATACATAGGTAACACTGCTGTTTATATGAACTTAACTGCATTTAATTCGCAAAAGTATTCGACGGCGGAAATTATATGAAGTTGCAACTGCACGCGTAACTGGGTATTTTTTTCAAATGGCCGTGGATGGCCACAGCCGACATTATGAAGATTAGTAAAATAATCTCGATTGATGGAGTCTCAGATCCGATTTTAATGAAAACTCAAACGGCATCATTACATTTTTGAAAAGTCAATAAAGAAGAAGTCTTCGGCAGAAGCATAGACGAGTACATATGGCCGATCTTATTTCCATGTTACCCGGCACAAATCCGGGCTGCTGTTCTCAATTAGTTTCCAACAAAACATGCGTAACGATATATTTATTCATTTATAAACAAATATCTTTTTGACATTACCACAAGTGACATTATTATTGCAAGACGATCCTGTCCCTAATCGTGTTTACCGTGACGCCTCGAAGATAAAAATGTGCATAAACAGTTGCAGTATACGACGTACGCGCACAGTTAACGGTCATTATTCTTTAATTGTTTTATTTTACTTCTAATGTGTGTTATATTGTATTATTTGTAATCAATTGGCTTGAAATCTTCTTGGAGTACAACTGGAGTACGTAACTTTATTAACAAGTACACACGTAACGCCGGAGTATTCAGGTATGTATAGTTCTCCCCGTAGGCAGTGCAGCGACCCTAGCTAAGTACTTATGTAGGTAAGTAAGTCACTATCTTTTCTTTCGACCAAGTACTTATTATTACTGAATGATAAGAAAGTTCAATCAGTTTTTCTTAGAATTATATATCGATCGATTTCTAACTCAAATATTTGTTTTCTCCGTGGGTTCATATTGAGCATTATTTTTATGAGCTCTGTTTGATTTGCTGTCCAGTGTTCTGCAAATTATAAATGTATTTGCTGGTTCAAGTGACTCTGATCTCCTTTCTGCCTTTGTCGTGTGTAGGACATAGTGACGGAGAGCCAGACGTTCGAGCTGGCGGCGTTCATCCCGATGCTGCGCGAGCGCATCTACACGCGCAACGCGTTCGCGCGCCAGTTCCTGGTGTCGTGGGTGTCGGTGCTTGACGCCGTGCCCGACATCGACCTCATCGTGCACCTGCCCGAGCTGCTCGACGGGCTCTTCAAGATGCTCGACGACGCCAACTCCGAGATCCGCCGGATGTAAATGCTGTTACTATTTAAATTATTTTAAGGCCTTTTGGGAATCAGATCTTAACTTCATGTTATGTTATTGTTACGAGCTTGGGGTTCGCACGTTCGTGACAATAAAAACTGCCGATTAAATAACCTAAAATAGACATTTTAATTAAACAACATAATTACAACTTTAAACTCACTAATTATTCTAACACAATTTCACTACTGATCGCACTTGAAGATCGCTTCCGAAGTATTCGCTCTTTTAGCGAATCCAATACTGACTCGCTTTTTTTTGTGAGTGGCCTCTTGCAGTTCAGCTTCAAGGTTGTCGACTGCTTAACCGGACTTGCCTGTGGCCGCCTTTATATAAATATTAAAGCCGCGACCGAGAGAAGCCAGGTCTTGCTGTCCTAGGTCAGTTAATTCCAGAACCTTCTACTGTAGTAACATCTAGAAAGTTCGCGTAAACACCGGTCCCGACTGACCAGATATTGAGAACCCTACTTTGCTCAATCATAGAAAAGTCTAGAAGGATCTTGACTCTACTAGTTCTGCTACTTGATAATAGATGGCGCTAGTAGTAACTAATGTCGTTATGTACCCGGCATTTGCCCGCGGCTGCGCTCGCGTTAATATCTCTGTCTGCACCTAACCGTCTTTAGGGTGCCATCTATTTCTGTACTACAATTCTTCATAATCGGTTCAGTGAGACAGTGATTTAGTCGCGAAAGCGTAAAAATAAAACAAACATTCAAACTCAATTTCGCATTTATAGAATTAAACTTAGGGTTGGATTTCTCTGCTCGGCTTATAATCTCAAACTCAAATTTTAATAATCTTCTTTATGATACATTATTGTAAACTCCTATAATTATATTCGTCAATATTTGCAGGTGCGACGTCCAACTGAACGAGTTCTTGCGTAGTATAAAGAAGGACCCGTCGCGGGTGGACTTCCAGGCCATGATCAACATCCTCATCACGCACGCGCAGTCGCCCGAGGAGATGTTGCAGGTCAGGTCTACTAGCTGTCGATCACTTTCAATTAGTTTGGTTATACAGGGTGATTTTATAAAGCGTGCGTCGATGGCCAAATCCGAAACTATGAGCATCTCGAAACTAATAGAAGGGACGATTCTCAACTTTTTATTTTATTTGAAAAGGTATACTCCTGAGGTGGTCCCATTGGCACCAAGTCAGGATCTGATAATGGAATCCCAGGGAAATCGAGGGCAACCCTCAAATTTTAAAGGCACATACAATGTTTTTCATATACTTTCTAACGCAATTCAGATAATTGTGCCTGGTAATCAACATCTCATCTTGCTGAGCTGATGATGGAAGGTATTAGTCAGGATCTGATGCTGGGATCACAGGAAAAATGTATGTTCCGTGATATTTTCGCCAATTGTCAACCGATTTGGAGGATTCTTTTGTTATTTGGAAGAGTATTTTTACAAACTGGTCTCATTTCAATTTGGTGAATATCTCATTAAGAACTTCGGAGGTAGGCAACGGAACTCTTTAATAAATGATAGCAAATCAATCGGGATTGCTGAAATCGCATGTCTGTTTATTGTTTACACCAGTTCATTACATAACATCACGCCGGTACGCTGTAAAGGGGTACGCAGATGCAAACAAGTAAATCTTAATTACCATATTTTTGGGGTTATCTATTCGGCTATAACTTTATTGTTTATTAACCGATCTTGATGATTATTTTTGCGTTGGGATGAGTTATAGCTATATTGCATTTGCATTGGACGGTGAACTTCAAAGATAAACCTCTTCAACTTAAAATCAATAAAATCTAGTACCAGACCAAAAGTACTATGAACTATGAGCTGGTCTGGACTTGGACTGCGAAGGCACATAAAGTAGTTCCTTTACGGCAAATAGTGCAACCACTCATTATGGGAATATTGCCACTTAGTTGTGGGTCACTAAAAAGTGGAAAAATAAAAAAAACTTTTTACAAAAATTACAACCGACTTCCAAATAAAAAACACTTCAAAGTATAAAATAACTTTAATTTCGGAAGTCGGTGTCAAAAAAAGAAAAAACTTAAATTAAAAATTTAAAAAACCCCCGACACAAAAACCTACCTAAAAAAAGTACGAAATAATAATTTGATTTATTTAACAACCTGTACATAAAAACTAAAACACCGCTAAAAATATTAATAATAATTACAACAAAATATTAGTTAGGAAGAATCTAAGTACCTACCTATTAATATTTCTACAAAGAAAACGTCGCGTCGGGGGGACCGTCGGGGTTTAGTTTTACAGTTAGGTTAGTAGGTTCAAATAGTATAGGTATTATATATTATATATATTTTGTAATTCACTTTCTTGTTACATAGGTACTTCTTATTATATTTTTCTATGTATGGGTAGTTAAGCGGTCCCCCCGACGCGACGTTTTCTTTGTAGAAATATTAATAGGTAGGTACTTAGATTCTTCCTAACTAATATTTTGTTGTAATTATTATTAATATTTTTAGCGGTGTTTTAGTTTTTATGTACAGGTTGTTAAATAAATCAAATTATTATTTCGTACTTTTTTTAGGTAGGTTTTTGTGTCGGGGGTTTTTTAAATTTTTAATTTAAGTTTTTATTTAATACTTTTTGTATGTTAGTACCAACATTGGTATATTTTATATATAGTACTTTATTTTAGATTTAGCATTTTTGTTGCCAGCAGCTTGAATGCGTGATCCGTGGGTGTTATGGGCGACAGTTACCGCTTACCATCAGGTGGGCTGTCTGCTCGTTTGTCATATTGAGTAGTAAAAAAAAAAAAAAAAAGATAGTAATGTGTATTCTGCAATGTTGAATATAATCACGCAGAACCGCAAGTGCGTTGTCACTGTGAGGACTAAGATGAAATGCCTCTTGCCTGTAATTTCACTGGCTACCTTATCCTTCAAACCGGAACACAACAATGCAAGCATTGTTGCTTGGCGGCAGAAATAGATAAGGCAGTGGTACTCACCCAGGCGGACTCCTCGGGCTAGACAGAGTCCTACCACTGATAAAATATCTTATCTTTCATTTGACAACCATTTTGGGCACATTTGTAGAATTTTGGTTCTTCCATCCCCACTTTAACCCACCATAACTCTTAAACGGCTCAATCGATTTTTATAAAACATAACTAAGAACACTCTCGATTAAGTCTCCTTTCATCCAAAAAAAACTAAACTGAAATCGGTTCAGCGGTTCGGGCGCTATGATGCCACAGACAGACAGACAGACACACAGACAGACACACAGACAAACAGACACGTCAAACTTATAACACCCCTCTTTTGCGTCGAGGGTTAAAAAGATCCAAAAACGACTTTCGAAATTAAAGTTATTTTATACTTTGTTATATATTTTTTTTATATTTTTTTATTTGGAAGTCGGTTGTATTTTTTTTGTAAAAAGTTTTTTTAATTCACAGTAATTGTTAAAAATCAATATTAACTAAAATAAAAACGTTGTAGTGGCCCTTCTTTTATACTTTCTTTTTTTATCATTAAATCACAAAATTTTCATAAATTCTATATTAATTTTCCTGCAGCAGGGCGTTGTTTACATCGTCAAGATTGTTTGCATGTCTATTTATTTCAAAAATTAAAGATGTCATCAGCGAATAACACCATATTAAGTTTCAGTTTGTAATATATAGAGCAGATCATTTATATAAACTAAAAACAAGAGGTACTCCTATTTTCACGTTTAATCCCGTTGAATTTTTGCTGTATATATGAACTAACTGCTATCTATTATCAAATACAATTTTAATCATGTCAAGGCTGTTTTGCCTAGTCCGTAATGTTAAAGTTTCAGGTTAAAGTTCTATTTCGTTGCTCACACAATCAATCGCTTTCGAAAAGGTCGCAGAAAATACCTATGGCGCCAATGGCATTTATTGTACAAAGAAGTTTAGCAGTATTTCAATAAAACAGGAATATTGATGTAGAAATTTTTCGCTTTTAGCTGACGGCAATAACGTGGATCAAAGAGTTCGTGGAGCTAGCAGGCGCGAGCATGCTCCCGTATGCGTCCGGCATCCTGTGCGCCGTGCTGCCCTGCCTCGCCTATTCCGACGAGCCGCGCAAGAGTATCCTTTCGCGAACACACCCTTCCCACTAAAATATTTCCAGTTTTCTATCACCACCGACACGAACTATTACGTAATAGTGATGCCTCCTACGACACGGAAGGCGATCCTAGTACTTCTTGACACGCGTGGGATTCGCCGAGCCAAAGCCATTATTAAGCATCAAATCATTTCAGAAGGATTTTTTTTTTAAATCATGAATTAGCCACGTAAAAAGGCCCCAAGTTTTGGTCATCGTGTCTTATTGTGTTACAGCTCTTGCAAAAGTCATTCATTTGATAAGACATTAAATAACAGTTCTGATTGAATCAACAAACAGTTCTGATTGAATCAACAAACAATTTAAGTTGAAAATCAATTAGCAAAAACAATGGCCTTTAACCGAACTAAATAAAAGTGTTTCTACACACCTACGTCTTACATCCAAGGAGACCTTAGCAACTACTCAGGCATACGCGAGACGGCAGCGACGGTGAACTTCCAACTGACGAAGCTAGTAGTGTCGGAGCACTCTGCCCCCCTCCCGCCGCGCGCCGAGGCCGAGGGCGCCGCGCGGGGCGAGGGCGGANTCCTGCCAGCCTGCTGCCGCCGCCACACAGCCCAGTATGTATAGTGTGACAGTGTGTAGCACGACGTGGTGCGGCGCTCGCTGGCCGTGCTGGCCGAGATCTGCTCCTGCCAGCCTGCTGCCGCCGCCACACAGCCCAGTATGTATAGTGTGACAGTGTGTAGCACGACGTGGTGCGGCGCTCGCTGGCCGTGCTGGCCGAGATCTGCTCCTGCCAGCCTGCTGCCGCCGCCACACAGCCCAGTATGTATAGTGTGACAGTGTGTAGCACGACGTGGTGCGGCGCTCGCTGGCCGTGCTGGCCGAGATCTGCTCCTGCCAGCCTGCTGCCGCCGCCACACAGCCCAGTATGTATAGTGTGACAGTGTGTAGCACGACGTGGTGCGGCGCTCGCTGGCCGTGCTGGCCGAGATCTGCTCCTGCCAGCCTGCTGCCGCCGCCACACAGCCCAGTATGTATAGTGTGACAGTGTGTAGCACGACGTGGTGCGGCGCTCGCTGGCCGTGCTGGCCGAGATCTGCTCCTGCCAGCCTGCTGCCGCCGCCACACAGCCCAGTATGTATAGTGTGACAGTGTGTAGCACGACGTGGTGCGGCGCTCGCTGGCCGTGCTGGCCGAGATCTGCTCCTGCCAGCCTGCTGCCGCCGCCACACAGCCCAGTATGTATAGTGTGACAGTGTGTAGCACGACGTGGTGCGGCGCTCGCTGGCCGTGCTGGCCGAGATCTGCTCCTGCCAGCCTGCTGCCGCCGCCACACAGCCCAGTATGTATAGTGTGACAGTGTGTAGCACGACGTGGTGCGGCGCTCGCTGGCCGTGCTGGCCGAGATCTGCTCCTGCCAGCCTGCTGCCGCCGCCACACAGCCCAGTATGTATAGTGTGACAGTGTGTAGCACGACGTGGTGCGGCGCTCGCTGGCCGTGCTGGCCGAGATCTGCTCCTGCCAGCCTGCTGCCGCCGCCACACAGCCCAGTATGTATAGTGTGACAGTGTGTAGCACGACGTGGTGCGGCGCTCGCTGGCCGTGCTGGCCGAGATCTGCTCCTGCCAGCCTGCTGCCGCCGCCACACAGCCCAGTATGTATAGTGTGACAGTGTGTAGCACGACGTGGTGCGGCGCTCGCTGGCCGTGCTGGCCGAGATCTGCTCCTGCCAGCCTGCTGCCGCCGCCACACAGCCCAGTATGTATAGTGTGACAGTGTGTAGCACGACGTGGTGCGGCGCTCGCTGGCCGTGCTGGCCGAGATCTGCTCCTGCCAGCCTGCTGCCGCCGCCACACAGCCCAGTATGTATAGTGTGACAGTGTGTAGCACGACGTGGTGCGGCGCTCGCTGGCCGTGCTGGCCGAGATCTGCTCCTGCCAGCCTGCTGCCGCCGCCACACAGCCCAGTATGTATAGTGTGACAGTGTGTAGCACGACGTGGTGCGGCGCTCGCTGGCCGTGCTGGCCGAGATCTGCTCCTGCCAGCCTGCTGCCGCCGCCACACAGCCCAGTATGTATAGTGTGACAGTGTGTAGCACGACGTGGTGCGGCGCTCGCTGGCCGTGCTGGCCGAGATCTGCTCCTGCCAGCCTGCTGCCGCCGCCACACAGCCCAGTATGTATAGTGTGACAGTGTGTAGCACGACGTGGTGCGGCGCTCGCTGGCCGTGCTGGCCGAGATCTGCTCCTGCCAGCCTGCTGCCGCCGCCACACAGCCCAGTATGTATAGTGTGACAGTGTGTAGCACGACGTGGTGCGGCGCTCGCTGGCCGTGCTGGCCGAGATCTGCTCCTGCCAGCCTGCTGCCGCCGCCACACAGCCCAGTATGTATAGTGTGACAGTGTGTAGCACGACGTGGTGCGGCGCTCGCTGGCCGTGCTGGCCGAGATCTGCTCCTGCCAGCCTGCTGCCGCCGCCACACAGCCCAGTATGTATAGTGTGACAGTGTGTAGCACGACGTGGTGCGGCGCTCGCTGGCCGTGCTGGCCGAGATCTGCTCCTGCCAGCCTGCTGCCGCCGCCACACAGCCCAGTATGTATAGTGTGACAGTGTGTAGCACGACGTGGTGCGGCGCTCGCTGGCCGTGCTGGCCGAGATCTGCTCCTGCCAGCCTGCTGCCGCCGCCACACAGCCCAGTATGTATAGTGTGACAGTGTGTAGCACGACGTGGTGCGGCGCTCGCTGGCCGTGCTGGCCGAGATCTGCTCCTGCCAGCCTGCTGCCGCCGCCACACAGCCCAGTATGTATAGTGTGACAGTGTGTAGCACGACGTGGTGCGGCGCTCGCTGGCCGTGCTGGCCGAGATCTGCTCCTGCCAGCCTGCTGCCGCCGCCACACAGCCCAGTATGTATAGTGTGACAGTGTGTAGCACGACGTGGTGCGGCGCTCGCTGGCCGTGCTGGCCGAGATCTGCTCCTGCCAGCCTGCTGCCGCCGCCACACAGCCCAGTATGTATAGTGTGACAGTGTGTAGCACGACGTGGTGCGGCGCTCGCTGGCCGTGCTGGCCGAGATCTGCTCCTGCCAGCCTGCTGCCGCCGCCACACAGCCCAGTATGTATAGTGTGACAGTGTGTAGCACGACGTGGTGCGGCGCTCGCTGGCCGTGCTGGCCGAGATCTGCTCCTGCCAGCCTGCTGCCGCCGCCACACAGCCCAGTATGTATAGTGTGACAGTGTGTAGCACGACGTGGTGCGGCGCTCGCTGGCCGTGCTGGCCGAGATCTGCTCCTGCCAGCCTGCTGCCGCCGCCACACAGCCCAGTATGTATAGTGTGACAGTGTGTAGCACGACGTGGTGCGGCGCTCGCTGGCCGTGCTGGCCGAGATCTGCTCCTGCCAGCCTGCTGCCGCCGCCACACAGCCCAGTATGTATAGTGTGACAGTGTGTAGCACGACGTGGTGCGGCGCTCGCTGGCCGTGCTGGCCGAGATCTGCTCCTGCCAGCCTGCTGCCGCCGCCACACAGCCCAGTATGTATAGTGTGACAGTGTGTAGCACGACGTGGTGCGGCGCTCGCTGGCCGTGCTGGCCGAGATCTGCTCCTGCCAGCCTGCTGCCGCCGCCACACAGCCCAGTATGTATAGTGTGACAGTGTGTAGCACGACGTGGTGCGGCGCTCGCTGGCCGTGCTGGCCGAGATCTGCTCCTGCCAGCCTGCTGCCGCCGCCACACAGCCCAGTATGTATAGTGTGACAGTGTGTAGCACGACGTGGTGCGGCGCTCGCTGGCCGTGCTGGCCGAGATCTGCTCCTGCCAGCCTGCTGCCGCCGCCACACAGCCCAGTATGTATAGTGTGACAGTGTGTAGCACGACGTGGTGCGGCGCTCGCTGGCCGTGCTGGCCGAGATCTGCTCCTGCCAGCCTGCTGCCGCCGCCACACAGCCCAGTATGTATAGTGTGACAGTGTGTAGCACGACGTGGTGCGGCGCTCGCTGGCCGTGCTGGCCGAGATCTGCTCCTGCCAGCCTGCTGCCGCCGCCACACAGCCCAGTATGTATAGTGTGACAGTGTGTAGCACGACGTGGTGCGGCGCTCGCTGGCCGTGCTGGCCGAGATCTGCTCCTGCCAGCCTGCTGCCGCCGCCACACAGCCCAGTATGTATAGTGTGACAGTGTGTAGCACGACGTGGTGCGGCGCTCGCTGGCCGTGCTGGCCGAGATCTGCTCCTGCCAGCCTGCTGCCGCCGCCACACAGCCCAGTATGTATAGTGTGACAGTGTGTAGCACGACGTGGTGCGGCGCTCGCTGGCCGTGCTGGCCGAGATCTGCTCCTGCCAGCCTGCTGCCGCCGCCACACAGCCCAGTATGTATAGTGTGACAGTGTGTAGCACGACGTGGTGCGGCGCTCGCTGGCCGTGCTGGCCGAGATCTGCTCCTGCCAGCCTGCTGCCGCCGCCACACAGCCCAGTATGTATAGTGTGACAGTGTGTAGCACGACGTGGTGCGGCGCTCGCTGGCCGTGCTGGCCGAGATCTGCTCCTGCCAGCCTGCTGCCGCCGCCACACAGCCCAGTATGTATAGTGTGACAGTGTGTAGCACGACGTGGTGCGGCGCTCGCTGGCCGTGCTGGCCGAGATCTGCTCCTGCCAGCCTGCTGCCGCCGCCACACAGCCCAGTATGTATAGTGTGACAGTGTGTAGCACGACGTGGTGCGGCGCTCGCTGGCCGTGCTGGCCGAGATCTGCTCCTGCCAGCCTGCTGCCGCCGCCACACAGCCCAGTATGTATAGTGTGACAGTGTGTAGCACGACGTGGTGCGGCGCTCGCTGGCCGTGCTGGCCGAGATCTGCTCCTGCCAGCCTGCTGCCGCCGCCACACAGCCCAGTATGTATAGTGTGACAGTGTGTAGCACGACGTGGTGCGGCGCTCGCTGGCCGTGCTGGCCGAGATCTGCTCCTGCCAGCCTGCTGCCGCCGCCACACAGCCCAGTATGTATAGTGAATCGCATATTAGTGTTTTCGGTGTTGTATGAAGGCGTGGTGTGCTGTTTTAATACCAAGTGCGTAATGAAAAGCTGGCGAACTGCCAGTACGTTGCAGGATTTGTATAGGAGTTCTGTGGGATAGAGAAACGGATAGAAATTGGCTACTTTTAAAATAGCTCTCTGAGCTCTTTCAAGAGGGAGTAAGTAAGTTTTAGGTGCTCCACCCCATGAGGTGATACAGTATTGGATTACAGACTGACTTAGGGCCAAATAAACTTGTGTGATTAATTTTGAATACGCAATCGTCCGCAGTTTACAGTTTAACCAGATATGATACGTGATAGATCTTTTAGACCACATATCATATCTGTATCTATGTTTCGTCTATTAAAACTCCGAGATATTTAATTTTGCATGTTTGGAGGATTAATGGACAATCGCGTGTACTGATTGAATGGAATCCACATTTATAGGCAAACAGATGAGGATTAGCAATGTTAAATTGAAGCTTGCGCATGGAAAAGTGAATATATTTTTTCTTGTCAGCATTTAATGTTAGTAAATTGCTTTGAAGCCAATTAGTCACAGTATTGAAACCTGATTGAGCGTATAATTTTTTACTGGTTTTGGCGGTAAATACTAAGGCCGTGTTGTCAGCATATGAAACAATTTTTCCATGTAATGTTTAAATTTTTAATATAAATCAGGAATAGGGTTGGGTCCAGATGCTTCCCTGGGGAACACCAAAACCAGTACTTTTTTGCGCATAGCTCGTAATATCGTTTATTTTAACACATTGATATCTGTTGTCTAGGTAGTCAGCAAAGAGTTTTGGCGGCGTTCCTCTTATTCCCATGGCCTCTAATATGGTAAGGAGCATAGAAATAGATACTGTGTCAAAGGCCTTCGCGAGATCAAGGAAGATCCCCAGCGTCTAGTTTCCTCGGCCAAGTTCCCCTGAGACTTAACCTTTTGCGTGTATACCACAGATTTTTATCGTCCAATCCTGACCAAGCCCTTAAGTGTAACTGTCCGACTTAAGACATTTGGAGCATTTTTTCTTATGTCGAACTGTGTAACTTAAGACACGCAAAAGGATCGGTCAGGTGGTGTACCGCATCGACTGTGGATAATTTAGCTATAAAACCAAATTGCGCAGATGATATTTTTTTTTTTCTGAATAGTTAACTGGCCTGCTGTTTACAATATTGAGGGGAGTAATGATATTGGCCTATAATTATTAACTAAGTCTTCGTTCCCGGATTTAAAGATAGGGATTACAATTGCATATTTTAGGCATGTAGGAAAAATGCCTTGGGAAAAACAGATACGAAATTATGTATGTCAGGGAGGTACCAGGATATGCTTGAATTGTTTCTAATATTGTTGTTGTTGTGTTTTTTGTTGCTAATATTTTTTCATCCCACTGCGCATTCGTCTTTTAGTCCACTAATAATTCGGGTTATTTCGTCCTCGTCAGTGTCCAGTAAGCCACAAGATTTTAGCGCGCGCCCATTATGCAATTCTTGGGATTGAACACAGAAATTCTTAGGAATCTGTTCGGCAAGAGTTTTCCCAACATGCACGAAAAAGTTATTAAGAAGGTTGGCTGATAAAAGAGGGGAACTATTAGTTAGCAATAAACTCGAAGTTGTTTTGACATATAAGTGACGTTCTTAATATGTTTCCAAGTTTGCTTGCTATTGATTCCTGCTCGATTTAATTAATTGTTATCGTAGTTATTTTTTAAGTTCTTTAAGAGGTGTATCTTTAATATGTAGTTTTATTGATTATGTCACCTGGGTTTCTCCTTGATGCCTGATGAAGTTTATCTCTGTCTTATACACCTAATCAGGCCAGGAGTAATCCAAGGTTTTATATTATAAAGTTTTTTGTTTGTAGAAATAAAAGTAGGGCTACAATTTAAATGCGTACCAAGTAAAATAAATCTTCAAATAAAATAAACCCACTCTATACCGAGGTGCCTAAGGAACAACGTTTTAAGTTCCAACATAATTATACACTCATCAAAATAATTGTATGTGTTGTATTTATATTCTTTTTGCCTACCAAAATGGATAAATGGTTACCAAATCTTGTTTCCCTGAAATACAATGTTACTTCTGTTACTAGGAGAACTTGGATGCAAGAGCGAGCTAAGCGAGCTCGGGACTTAGGACACCCCGACTCGGACAGGTTAGGTTAGAAGGGGATGGCGGGGTCTAGTGAGCGAGCGAAGCGAGCGAGTCAGACCCCGCTATCCCCTTCGTGGTTGTTTTTTTT
>NDFZ01004531.1:0-17484 GCA_002192655.3 Mamestra configurata
AGCTCGGTCGGCACGGGTTGCAATCATGCTACAAATATGAAATTTCATATTTAAGTACATTTTGGCATTTATAAAAAAAAGTAGAGGGTATGCGTTCCGAAATTCAAAAAAAAATATTTTTTTTCCATATAAGGGACACCCTAATGGAGAGTATAGGTTCTTGTGGTAAGTTGAATTTGGATTTTTTAATGACTTGCCAAGCAGCTTTTGATTTATTTTTTGAATTATCAATGTAGTGGTTGTTTTGGGCTTTTTGATCCAAGCTACCGGTGGTCAGGGCCCCTGAGAGAGGAACCTTCTTACTATGCGCGCCGTATCCAGGAGTACTGCTTTCTGGATCAAGCCCTTGATCCAGCTGCCCAACGAGAGCATTATTATTATTATTCCATTTATTTATTTTACATAACATATTAATTACAATTAGTGTTGGGTAATACCAACACAACCTGTTGGTAACCCTTTGGATATGAGTAAGATAATGCTGATGTTCCCATAACCCCCCCCCCCCTTTAAATTAAGAATTCGAATTTAGAAATTTGACAGTCTTGTTTAGCCTCAAAACCTGCCATAGTTTGATGGCGGATTTTTTTTTGCATTAAAGTAGGGTTAACTCCAAGGGTTAGCTCAAAAGGCTCTAAGCTAAGGTACACAATAAAATGGCACACGAAGAAAACTGGAATACGGTTCTGTTTAAGCGTACAGTGTTTAAAATTTAATTCGTTTGCCACTGTACTGCTGAAACATGGGAGGATTGCTATCTTAATTTCATTACGAGTTAACAAGTTCAAGTACCATAAATGTTAAAAACCGGCCAAGTGCGTGTCGGGCCACGCGCAGTGAAGGGTTCCGTAGTTGCTTGTCCCGTAAACCATGAGTCATGACCTAATAATCAGTACGAATTCTCTGAATGAATACAAAGTTCTGAGTGCATGTAGTTATGGAATTGTTACGAAGATTTTCCTTATCCAGTTAAATTTCATAAGTTGGTCGACTAACGTATTGAGCCTTGTGAGCTATAAAAGTTTTCCTTTTAAATTCGTTATTAATATTAATGCTACTATCATGAATTTGTTCACGTCTCCAAATGAAACCGTTTAACTGGCAGTGGGGGCAGTGCTAATATTTAGTAATTTTATTATTTAGCTTTAAAGCTTAATATTTCGCAAACGGAAACTTGGTTGCAAAAATGGTTTTCGCGCACCCTCAATATTTTTAAACGATCTGTCCAACCACACCACGGGATAGACGACAAAAAAAAACATTTCAATTTCTCGTTACTCTACGTGTAGTACACTTTTTTTTTGTCTGTCGCTGTAATATTTTTTTAAATTTATTTATTTAATAATGATTAATTATTTTTAAAAAAAATCTAATATTTATACCCATATCAAATTTCTAGTGCAAAAGCGTCTCTAAGCTCAAGCGGACAGACAGACACACATACATAGCGAAACTAAAAGGGTTTCTTGTTGACTACGGAACCCTAAAACTAAAGTCCGACTAGAGAAAAAAAACTATTGATATTCAGAACGACCGATAGACAGCGTGAGTAGTGTCCATAAACACTGAAACATAATAAAATTATTTATTGCTTGGCGTATTGTACTTATTTTTTTTTTAAACAGAATATTCTCCTTCATTTGATATCCTCCTCGATAAGATTGCAAAACACTTAGGATCTTTTTAATTATTTTGTTTAGCGACGATTCTCATTTATTTATTTCGTAATAATTGCTTACTATACTTACAGTTTGCACCAAAGCGTACTTACAGCAAGCCAACAATATAGAATCAAGCAAGTTGACAGTGGGATAATGATAGCTGAAACAGTTAACGGTGCGATATATTAAGTTAATCGTCCATTGCTTAACGAAATAATACTTTTTACGTCAGTAAATCTCAGCCCTGATTCCATCTTCTTCGATTAAACCTCAAACCATATACGCAAAATGTCCATTGACGGTTCTCTATTGTGTTCCCTAACTTTTTTATGAATAAAATCTAAATAAGATAAAAATCTAATAAGATCTAAAGCACCATATTTTTATTTCATGCACAAGGAGGGGATATAGGAGATTCAAATATTATAGTAATTACTCGATATTATGACAGAATCGTTTTACAAGTAAAAATAATTATTTAAAACAAAATTTCGAAATTTTATAACATGATGGTTACTGAAGTATATAGCAATTTATTGTGTTATGAAAAATGGTTTTCGGACAAATAATTTTAGGAGAAGAACCTGCCTTGACAGTCAATGCACATATATTATTTCTGAAAAAAGGGGAATCATTCAGTCATGATTCCCCTTTTGTCAGAAATAATATTAACCAGTGGAAGGTGGTGTTGCATCAGAGTGTCAATTCTACTAATTTTCTAGCAACGTTCGCATTCGGATCTTAGTCGCAATCCGACAAAAATGTATGACAAATGTTTTTGTCAGATTGCGACGGAGATGTGAATGCCAACGTTGCTTAAAAATAAGAAAATTGGTCGCTCACAATGTGCCTCATCAGAAGGCTTAAAGTCACCCAAAGAGCAATGGAGACGGCAATGCTCGGAGTTTCCTTGCGTGATCGAATCAGGAATTATGATATCCGCAAGAGAACCAAGGTTACCGACATAGCCCGAAGGATACGCACACGACCGGTTGTTGTGGCGACACTTGGAGGAGGCCTATGTCCAGCAGTGGACGTGTTTCGGCTGATATGATGATGATTATGATAAATTGGCCCTCTGGCTCGATTAGAAGCCGACCTCAACATAGTAGAGAAAGGACTAAACAAATTGGTTTTCATAAGATAGATTTTTATCATTCTGATAGATAACAGGTATTATGGATTATCATTTCTGTTTTATATACTTTAAAGAATATACCAGAAACATGAACTAAGTTAAAACAGAAATTCAGAAAGGAATTGCAGCCACGAAGTGTGGAATAAAAGTCACTAGAAAGAAGCAAGTTTTTCTGATCTAAAGCAAGTACAGCGCTTGAGCCGGAGGCGCGTTTATATTAATCTTATATGCATAGTGTCTGTAGTATTTTCACTTTAGCGCGGAATAGCGGTATTTGATATTTTGTAGAAGGTAGTCATAGTGAAACGTTAACCTAGTTTCCACATGCTTATGGGTGAACAGTTTCTAAAAATGTTTAACTTTCCTTTAAGAAAGATTGATCATGATAATTTTGATGAACCAATCATAACAGCTCACACGAGATTTAATAAATTTAATAAACCTGCAGTTGGCGATAAGGTCATTCAGCACCTTTGCATAAACGCAATATATCTCATAGTTGCAATCTCGAACAATGTGCAATTGAACTTAAACAAAGCTTTTATTTAATTCTCATTTAAATACTCAAATTTCAATAATTATAAATACAATTGAAGTCCGGTGAGCCAGATCTATGTGTAAAAATGTTCAAATTAAAGCGAAAATGTGTGAAGATCTGCTTTTTAAGTGTTATTTACGTCATGGTCACCATAATTTTAGTCTTGTTACAACAAACAGAAGTCTGCCCACGACTGTGGGGACATACGGTTAGGAAAAATAATAGCAGGCACGTCATAGTCATGGCTGAGTCGATTGGAATTTGCTGTATAGTCGACTAAAGGACCGATAGATGGACCATGTGAAAGATAATTTATGCCTACTAACCCTTAGTAATTACTCCAGAGATGACGATTGATAAAGAAATATAGAAGAACAAGACGTGTTGTTGCGCCGACACAAAATAAATTCGTTTAGGGGTTAGAGAATGATGATTGAATAGATGTTCGGTTTTTGTCTACATCTTCGTATTCTTTGTGTCGTAATTTTTTAAAGTTGTTGTGGATCCTGAAGACCCGGAACCTTCAGCAACAACAGTGTTGGTGTAGCCACCCAGATCGCTCGAACAGAGTGGTATATTTTCTTCACCGACCACGTCAAAGAGTACTTCTACATTAAACATTTCTGATAACAGCTTGCCACCTCTGTTTTACGGGCACGTATCTAAAAACCATAAACAATTGCTTATAGTCGAGATAATAAAGCAGCGGGGATGCGTCTAGTCGCAATAACTCAAACTTTTACTATTTATTGGTGATTTTTAGATTTATGAACGAGCATTGTTTCTCACACTCCGCCATTCAACTAACAACCTCTATGTTAACGTATATTTGTTTTCCCTACTACATATGTATATTGGGTTTGACTTTCAGTCTAACTGCATGCAGCTGAATACAAGGATATTATATATTGTCAGGAGGATCTCCTTGGTTTCTGTTAGAGAAGGTAGATCTTTGGAAGCGTCTGGCAAAAAGCAAAAGAGAATCTGAATTAGGAATATGAAAATATGTTTTATTTTTATATGGGACTCCTGTACCAGCGCTCATCTAAGGCAGATGCCGAATATATTACGAAGTTAAATCTCTAACGTGGTTTTATTTTATAATAATAATAGTAAGTAGCACTAGCGTGAGTCCGCTAGTGTTACTATATAGAGCGACTGCCTATCTGATCTCCGCAAACTGGAGGGTAACACAATACCCCCTTCGCAAAACCGGTGTTAGTTTTTCTAGCTTCTGACTACCGATGCGACTATCAAAGATCTATAAATAAATGACAGCCGTGACCAACGGGCAACTAACACGAAGCATTAAGTTTAGCGCAATAGAAAATCTTCCATAGTACTGTTTGAATTCGTTAACAGCCGTTGCGCACACATATATTGTGTTCTCCCGTATATTTTCCGTCTAATACAAGAACAATTTGCGGCCAGCGCAGTTTTCTGTAAACAAACGCTTTAGCGCTCCACTTGGTCCGGCCACTCTGAATTGACAATATTTACGACTGCTCCTGGCTAACTTGGTAATATCAACTGCTGCAACTAGATGCTTGTACAGAAAAGTAATATAGCTAAACGTAAAGTTACAAAACTTGAATGAGTAGGGATTCTTGACGGAAGCCCGGTGGGACAGAGCAGGCTCAATAAAATTAGGGTATATCCAAAATAATCAAATTTCTTAGATTTCCAATTTCCAGAGTATCTTAATTTTAACCTGTCTAATTCTCAATATGTCTATTTCTCAAAATGACAATGTTACAAAATCTCGAAACGTAAATTTTGACAATTTGAGAAATTGATTCTCAAATTGTCAAAATTTACTATTTCTCAAAATTTCCACATTGTCCATATTTTGAAAAGTGCCAATATATATCGTAAGTAAGGGGTTGTAGGGTTGTAACCCCCACATGGACATAACCTTAATGCGCGATCCGATCAACTTGAAACATGGCAGGCATACGATTAATAACAATAGTAGTTCCTGAAATAAGTATTTTAAATGAACAAAGTCATGGTCATCAACATGGGTTAACCTAAACTTACCTAAACTCTTATGTAACATAAAAGAGACAAATCTGTTGATAACAAGAACAAAAAACCACCGTAATTAAGAACTGTAAAAATAAATTCATTCGATATTTTTCACATTTTCATCCCTGCGTTTATCGTGCACTTTTTGCACTTGCACCTCGTACGAGCAACTAAACAGAGAAAACTAATTTAGATAAGGCTCTCACTGCCGTGCGAACACTAAATAAAAAACATACATGTATGTGCCATCTTGATAGCACCACGCGGGAAATTGAGAAATGGCGGAAAAAGTAAGCCTTTGATATAAAACGAAACTACAAGCTGAAAGCTTTTTGGTTTACATTTAATACTTTTGCAGCTAGGGCTTGGTACTCTCGAAATGTTTTCTGTTGGATCTACGACATCTGGCATCCCTATGACCACTGACACTTTTGCACTTTCAGAATGGGTAAAATCTTACTTGTAATTTCAAATCACTATAGGTATTATCTTTATGGGCATTATCTTTTCCTGGTCTGGGTGGGCGTTTCTTGTCTAATGTGACATGGTATTCAGCTTTGATTTCCTTGCCTTTCTATTTGTTAAAAAGGCATCCACTAATTTATTTTAACACGTTCCCTGCGCCATCACTTTCAAAGAACTTTCAGCTGGTGCTTTGGAGACCTAAAAGATCTCGAAACTAACCTACCTTTTGGTGCGTTTGAGACCTAATCAGTCTCCTAAAGATACAGTTTTGAAAATAATTTATATCTTCCAAAAAAACAATCAAATATATTTTGAAGTTTTTGTGGGTGAAAGATAGCCTATTGCTTTATATTTTGCTAGGTTCGCACGCAGTTATGACATTTGAATAAACTACAAATACCAAAAAAAAAAATGATATCGATTGTATCTCGTACCGCAACCGAAGATAGTTCAATATGTGTAGTAAGTAGTGATGGGAATAAAATAATATCTCAGTTGTCGATTGAAAAAGTTTTATTAATTATGCAAAGTGTTTTTCATTAAAACATGGTAAGCACATTGATTGCTTGCATTGCGCGCAAATGGTAACAATTCGTTTAGTTTTTTTAGAAGCGTCAGTGCTGTTTAATGTGCGTCGTAATTTTTCGTAACAACCCACACAACGTCTTTTTTTGTCGCCACGTTGGAAAACATGATCAGTACATCTTCCTTCGGGTAATTCTGTAATAAAATGCATTGTATAAATAAACAGCATGCAACTATGTCAGTGAAGTAAATGCGATGGAATCTAATTTTATTAGTTTCGTTATTCGAGTGTCTTATGTATATTTTTGTTCTTAGGCTGTTGTTGCTTTAAAAAAATATACGGAGGTATTAAATAAAAGCTGGATGTCACAGGTCTCTTGTAAGTTTACTATAACAACGTTTTTGTTTTAATAACCGAAATTTAGGCTACCAGAAACTTACCAGAGAGTGATGCAAACGTGCGCGCGACCTCCCACGTCGATGCTAGGACAACACTAAAACGAGTCACGCAGCGCCCGCGCCGCCCACCTTCCCTCTCTTGCGTCTACGAGGCGTACGATTCCACGAGTACCGACATATCTCCTAACGCAAGGAATGAAAATAATTACAGTACTGTGCGTTAGGGACCTAATCCATCTCTAATTTCTTTTTTAATGTCCTTGAATTCAGCTTTAAGTAGGAAGCAAATATGTATATTTGTCCTACTCATACCTAAAGAACTTTACACGTTAGATCCTCCCGCAAGGATTGAAACAACACGATAATGTTCAACGCACAATACAAAAGTCCTGCAAGAGATCTGATAGATCTCGTAATGCAACGAACGTGTTAATGTTTCTAGAGTTGTAGAGACCGTTCTAAAATTGTAAAAATTAAGTTAAGTAGTTAACATCCAAAGTTCTTTATCTGTCTGTAAGAAAGCTGTCTGTCTGTAAGAAATTAACTGTACTTTTAACAAATAAATGTTATTACTCCGTATCGGATTTTCTAGCTGATAAGTTTTAGTTGTGTATCAATGTTTTTGTGTGTTCGATGATGAACTGCATCAATGTTTGCATGCCAAAATGGTAGAATGTACAAGGATTCTTTAATACTATTGTAACCAACTTACTGTAAATACCTACATTCTGAGCAAATAAATAAATATTATATTCTATTCTATTCTATTCTGTTCGCTATCCATGAAAGGGATCGTTTTTCAACAGCAGATGCAGCTGTGATCTTAAAGCGGTACAGCTCTTCTTTGATATTTGTACTGTCCAACTTGGGTTTGGAAATACTATCATGTTGAATTACCTTTTCAGTTCATTTTATGTTATTCCCCTTATTTAAAGAGCATGGGCTCCCGTCACTTGGTTGAATAATTTGGAGTGTCTTTTCTGATAAACTTTCGCCCACACACTATTGCGTGTGACGTTAGTAACTTGCCCGTATCATCGCAAGTTATTTAATTTTCTCTTGAGAATTTGTTGTGTTGAATGATACTTTTAAATAAATATACTTTCACATAATTGACTTTTAAACACTCACCGTTGCGTTGGTGTACTTGTTTACTATGTTTTATCATCAACGATCAAGTCCTCAAAAAGATTTGTATCAATACTAAAATAGAAAAGACAAAATAATAGAATCAGTATTTTTAGGCTACTCGAGAATCTGAAATACGTAGACGGATATCTGCCAAAAGCAAATTACTGAAGCGCAACTCCTGAAGGAGACATATTCAATTAGTTTGGCAGACAAGGTCAGGGAGTTGATTGAGACTTGTTTTGTTTATTTAGGTCCAGAATTAGATACCACTTTATTTTTGAAGACTCCTTGAAATCAATTGTTTAAACAAAAGATCTGGGTTTAATGACATTCGGGAATTTTACGATGCATTGAATCATTATTTTGTGTGCATGTGAACTACCATTTAATCTTTATTTTTATTGCCTACTATCTGCCGCCCGCGGCTCCGCCCGCGTGAATATCGAAAATTATACCAAGGAGTATGTGACTCCCGAGATGAAAGGTATCGTATGTCTTATTCCAGACTATATAATATACATATAATCTATCTCTGTGCCAAATTTCATCAAGATCGGTTCAGCCGTTCTGACGTGATTGAGTAAAAACATCCATTCGCCCATCCCAATTTTCGCATTTATAATATTAGAATAGAAGAATAATTTGAGTCCGTACTCTAGCAGACCACATGGGTCCTCCTCACATTGTGTCCTTTAGTTGCTGAGGTGTCAGGCCGCTGAGGCCACCGGCGGAACCACTCCGGAAGGGACACACAGCCGCACATACTTGTTGGGTTGAAATTTCGAGTGTGTTGGTTTCTGAATCCGAGGGATCACAGAAGGCGGGATCATCTGTCACACTTACGGCTCTGGAGAGCAAACGCTTTCCAGAGCCTGTCGTAAGTGTGTCTCTGGAAAAAAACTATACCACTGCTAAAGATGATCTTAGCTGCACCTCTTATATCTGCACCGTCGCGCTTAGTTTTCACATCAGAAGCCTCTTTGGGAGAGGTGTGATGTTGATTTAGTTTCGGCCAATCAATCAACTTTGTGCCAAATATTACTGGCATCTTTTGCACATGTTGAATTCTAAAGGGGAAAAAAAGCAAATACTCACCATTTGCTCCCGAGCACTTTGCAAATTCTCTAGGATGTTGAGTGAGACACAGCGAGCAAAGCTTGTTGCTGGGTAATGCGGCACTTTTTGGCAAGGCCGGTGTCAGATTTTCTGGCTTCTGATAATCCGTAACGACTGCTTAAGATCTCCAAATGACAGCCGGGACCAACGGCTCATTGTGCTTTCCGAGGCACGGAGGAGTCTCGGTATATTGAGATGGTCACCCATCCACAGACCAGCCTCGGCAAGCGTTGCCCACTCAACGTCCGACGCTCAATAAACGTCAAGAGCTGTCAACACCCGCGCTGTTTCAAGCAGTTTGACACATTTATAATCCGGCTCACTGGCGTTTCTATTGGCTCTTGTCACATACTGTAAACTGTTTTGTATTCTTGGATAAACTGATCCTATTATAGAATATAAACAATACTCGTATTACGAGACTTGTATTAGAGACAAATGATGTTTTCAAAGAGCTAGCTGAATTGTGTAGTGTAGTAGTTCAAAGTCAAAGTCAATTCATTTATTTCAAATAGACCATTAAAAGGCACTTTTGAACGTCAAATTTACAGTTCCCGTGTTATGTCGTTTTCTGATAAAACTAACGTATCAATTTACACGAATTTTGCAGGTTCCAAAAAGAATAAACTAGTTATCTAACAAGATCGCTTCTTGTTTTGAGAGTCGTATACACTATTTTTATAATATTCATACTCAAACTTCATAGTCCGCCGAGCCGTTTTTATGAAATTGTGTAATAAATTGCATGATTTTGTAATCGCTCATCGTAGTTTTAATGAGAGGTTTCTAATAAGAAGAGTTTCCTAGGAAGGTTTATGTAGTACAAATATGCCACTATAATTGTAAGATGATAAGATTTCCTTGAAGAGCTTCTGAATAATCGGCAACTTTTTTGTGTTAGGTAATTTGACATGGTATAGGTGTAGGTTGTGTATGTTTTAGAATTTGAATATTAGTCAAACCTACACAAGATTGAGCATAACTACTTCGAATAAAACCAAGACCTCTGAATTCTCGAGAACAAAAGAAAAAAGTAATGTTTTTTTCACGGTACATTTCTTTGCCAAAATAAGTCTAATTATGAAGTAAAATTGTAAATACATTGTGTAAAACAATGTAATAAGTACTGATATAGGAATATTTATCCACATACCGTTAATTCAATCAAAGAATCAAAATTCATCAAGATTAAAAAAAAAATCAAAATTAATCATAATGGCTGCGCGAGCATCCACATTTACACGTAACTTTACATTGACCAAAAAAGTATTATTTTGATGTTTTTTCGTGCAAACTTTTATGTAAAACGATGTAATAACTATTCATAAATGAATATTAGTACACTCATCGTGGAATAACTAAGAAACACTTAATTACACAGACACCCACTGTACGGACGAAAAACCAACAACTATTTTTTCATCTCGTTAAACTTTGTTTTTCAATGCGGTAGCATATATGTATTTTTTTAAATTTGTATAATTATATTGAGCGAGAATGTCATCCCCCGACTGTTTGAACCTTGCCATAGGAAAAAAGACATTGCGTTTGGTAATAATAGAGGTTTAAGCTGCGTGAATCGGTAGGGCGTGCCGTCGGGCGTTGACGGCAGTAAACATTTTGAGCATGCCGGCGTGCCACCGGGCGTTCACAGGTAAAAGCGTTGCCACGAGCTACAAAATCACTACTGTCGTCAATATTTAGTATAGAAAGTTTATATAACTAACAGATAAAATCATATGAATCGAAATATATATATTTATAAATAAACCGCACCACTCACTTCAACTAAAGAACTGAAAACAAACCGTTATTACATACAATAAAAGAAAAAAAATACACTGCCAAATAGTAACGATTGTGGCGCAGTCTTCTATGGGACCTGGGGCACCCCGCGTTTGCCAGGCAGTCATCGGTAGCCAGCCAGAGTTTGGTTGGTCTACAGGCGCCCTTCCGCCACTGCATTAATGTAAGCTCCAACTTAGATGATGAAAAAGTTTTCCTAAAATAAGCTGGCGCTAGATTATTAATTTAGAAATCAGTCATACTTTAAAAAAATATGATGACTTGTGAGCGATTCTGATATCCTGTTTATTTAATAAATATCTCTGAAAACATGAAAAGTAAATAGTTTCATGTTTTTTGAAATAAGTCTTTACGATATCACCATTTCGAAACAACTGTTGTCACGAAAGTCTTAGCAAATCTCGTAAGAAATGGCAGGGGTTTGAAAAATGTTGGATCTAAATAAACACTACAAAGAAAGCAATGCCCCCGGCTCGGGTTCCGTACAACTTGCTGTAAGCACGAAACTTGCAAATTGTGCCGCGGTGCAAGTTATGAGGGTATAGCATTTTTTTTTTAAATTCCACAGTGCCTTCTGAAGGAAATTAAATTCGTAAAACGTGGCAATGGCATTTCACTACAACCACTATTTCAGAAAATGTTGAATTTGGTATTGCTTGTTTTGTTATCCGGTTGCTCCAAAAGAGGAAGGTTATGTTTTATTTCATAAGAATGTGGTCCAATCTTATGGCAGCTGTTCCAGCTACACTTGCGCTGTCAAATCAATGTTTATTTTTATTAACTTTTGAGAGTACTTACAAGTTTCTAGAGACACAACTCAAAACGTGAGACTTCATCTTTTCCAGTGTACGGTGTTCTGATTCGCCCAAGGCGTCGAAATTTAATTGGGGCCGCTCTTTGTGAGGATGAGTTGATTAATGTTGACGTCACTCTGGTTGGACTTCTATTCTGTTCTGTTTTGTTTTGTTTGTGAGTTTACTTTTCGGACCACAGCTGCCAATATTATTGACGTATTTGCTTGATGCGGCTATAATAAGGTAGAGCCATAGCAGCCAGGTGCATATCAGCGCAAATGCCCGAAAAGAAATATCTAGGTGTTAATGCTCGAGGTCACTGTAGAAGAATCAAGCCTTTTGCAAATCCAACAGTTTTATAATATAACCGTAGGACAGAAGAGACGCACAATTGCTGCATACGAGTACCTTGAACCTGGAGCAGTTACTCACAAATGTATGTAAAACATAAAGTCCAAAGAAGCTTTATTATTGTTCCGTAATGCCTTGCCAAGATTAGTAAATGAAAACACCTTTCCTCAAGCTACTTTCTTATCCTTTGAGTTAAATCACGCTAAATAGTCGTTGGTTTTAGTACTGTATTGAACATAAGTATTGTCAGAATGACCTCCTCGGCTGCAAGTCTCTGGCAGACAAGGTAGAACTTTGGAAGCGTCTAGTAAAAGAGTATTTAAAATGGAAATATGAAAACATGTTTTGTTTTTGTGTCCGCTAGTGTTACAGTATGTACGCGCGCCCTTGACGCCATACTTGGACCACACAACAATTTGCGACACCGGCAAAGCGTGGCCGAGGGTTCGAATCGATGCTGATATTAATTTTCGAAAAACTTTGCATCGCCCACCGTTATTTATAAGTTCTTTTGTATTCAGTATGGTAATGCTGAAGGGAAAACTTCTTACTAAAATATATTGAATATATTAAATTATGAACTTACCCACGAACATACCTACCTGCATATTATGTTATTTAATTTATTTCATTTTTCGGTATGCGTCATGCTTGTCGGAAATAAACTGTTTTTCTCTTTTTCTTTTTTTCTTTCTATGTGCAATCGCCGAAATTAACAACAATGTAACACAGTTTGTCCAATCAATTTTCTGGAACACCCTGCTACTCTATTTCCAGCCACTGCAACTCCTTGAGGAGTGGCTGGAGAGGCGCTACGGCGTCCTCACCTTCCGCCTGACGCAGGTACTCACCGGACACGGCTGTTTCGGGAGGTACCTGTTTCGGATTAAGCGGGAGGACATGCCCGGGTGTCAGCACTGTGAAGATCGCCCGGAGGACAAGGTGGAGGTCTGCCCTGCTTGGGCTGAGCACCGCCGTGTCCTCGTCGAGGCGATCGGCGGCGGCGACCTCTCGCGTCCGGCCCTGGTTGAATCCATGGTCCGGAGCGAGGAGGCTTGGGAAGCGGTCACCTCCTTCTGCGAAGCAGTAATGCTAGCAAAGGAGGAGGCGGGCCGCGCGAGGGAAAGGCAAGGCCTTCGCCCCAACCGCCGCAACAGGAGAAGACGCCCCGGGCGTCGGGAGTCGCAGGGCGATCCCCGGCCACCGTAGGCGCGGGCCTGCGGACGGCGAGCATTGGGTGGCTCGCTGTCCGATCACCACCAGGCCCGGGTCGATGGCGCGTTGTGTTTCACGCGCGCCTCAAAGAGATGTCAGCATAAAAGACGGGGCCCGCTAGGGCCAGAGCCGGGTTGCGGAATTTGTTCGAAAGAGTTACCGTGGCCTTGGAACTTTTTAGAAGGAACACGGTTGGGTTTTAGTCAGTAAGAGTCTGACACGCCTTTCCGCTCCACCCAGAGCGGAAGAAGTCATTTGATTTCCCATCCTTAAAAAAATAAAAATAAAAAAATAAATAAAAAAAAGCCACTGCAACTCCTGAGAGGCAGAATCAACAGAGGCAAAAATGCCGAGTCAGTGAAGCTCGGTGAATCCCGGAAAAAAAAAATTCAACAGAATAAAGAGTAAGAAAAATATAGTCAAAGTATAAACGTTTTTTTCAATTAAGCCGTTTCAATTAAACGGCACTTTTGAGCGTCAAACATTAACAGTTTAAACACTAGCGTGACGATTTAGACTCGTTCCTGACGAATTGGCCGGAGATGGCAAAATACAAAGAGCGTTGGAAAGCAATGGGGGAGACCTTTGCCCAGCAGTGGGACACCCTAGTGTACAGTGTATAATTTCTACTTCTCTACTTACCAACCAGGATATAGAACAGAGATAATGCAATAGGCACCAAGATAAGTTAAAATAAATAATGATATGAATTATGCGTAAAAACTGCTATGAAATAATTGTTGTAAATTCAATGGAAAAATTATTTGATTCGTAGAAAAAAAATAAAGCCACTCTGAGGCCCCAATCGAAAAACTTCGTAATAAATATTTAGAAGGAAGTTTTCAATAACATTGGAAATTATTATGGCCTCATTTCAATACAACTGCACCAACTACGGCTAATACGTCCAATACAAACACATTTGTGTGTATTGAATCGTCACATTTGTAATGTTAATTTCCCTAAGGGTGTCAACTAACCACTGCATTACCTCCGGTAGAGGTTATACTGTACACGATGTATCAATCCGCCAAATTGATTGAATTAGTGTCGCGGTACCCTCTCTGCCCCTAGGGGGGGATGTCAAATGTGTTCAGTAATTGACACTTCGATGGCAAACAAGACGGTAGACCAATGATGACAATGAGGTTCTAAAACATCCGTAGGGAAAACATCTATATTGTACAGTCAATCGAATTTTACTTGTATCATCCAATGCGCCAATGGCGGTTCTATTCAGGCCAGTTCATGGATAGAAATTAGTCGTGGTAGCGATTCTTTTAGGAAACTCAAATTACAACAAAGAATTAATTTTAATTAAACCGTTTACATACAGTTTTGAATTGTGAAGGAGTCGGTCGATCAGAAAGATGAAGCTTATTGCGCGCTCGAAAGCCTCTATCTCTTTGGAAAAGAACGTGAAAGAAAGTCCATGAACACTCTTTGAAATTCGTTATTACAATAAATCTGTCTGAATTATCCCTGAAGGTTAAAAACAAGCCCTTTTTATTGGATAGGAACTGTCCACGTGGAGCTTTGAATTGTTACTTATTGGGTTTTCCATCGGGTTTTCCTATGGGTTTTCCATTGGGTTTTCCATTGGGTTTTCCATTGGGTTTTCCATTGGGTTTTCCATTGGGTTTTCCATTGGGGTTTCCATTGGGTTTTCCATTGAGTTTTCCATTGGGTTTTCTTATGGGTTTTCCTTTGGGGTTTTCATTGGGTTTTCCTTTGGGGTTTTCCATTGGGTTTCCTAAATAGCACCATTTTTTCAAATCCACCCGTGCTCCTCCAAATACCCTTTGCGTTCCAAGGCCGCGGTAACTCTTTCGAACAATTCCGGAACCCTGCGGTCGTCGCCGCCAAACGCCGCCACGAGGACACGGTGGTGCTCAGCCTGAGCGAGACAGACCTCCACCGTATTCATCACCGTAACCTCCGGGCAATCTACACAATGGTGCGTGCGTGTACTCCTGCCAAATCCGAAAGAGGTTACCCGAAACAATCGTGTCTGGTCAAGACCTTTTTTTTTATCTCGGGGGGAAATCCTCATGAATGTGATCCGGCCTGGGGCCGGCGGAGGGGTCTGTCAGACTCTTACTGACTAAAACCACCCCGGTGTTCCATCTCCCACCTACGCCGGTGATCGCGGGAACATATGCGAATCCCCGGCTAATGCCGGCCCGCCTCTGCGGGCCACCTCGCGTCAGCGGGGGGAGTGAGATGAGAAGAGACACGGGAACACCACGCGCCGCCAACTCGGGTCCGGATGAATAGGGGGCGACGGACATCCTCAAGTCCGCCGCCCCTGGACCCAGTAAGGGGGGTCGGGAGAGGGCAGCGTATGCCCTCCTGCTGCAACCGACGCAGCTCCAAGTGTCGCTGCATCAGTCGTTCGCCGCGCGCCCGCGTCCTTGCGCCACCGGGTCTGGTCAAGACCTGCGTCAGGTGAAATGTAAAGACGCCATGGCACCCCTCTAACCACTCCTAAAAGACGGAACTTATCGCCACGATTGTAGCATGCCCAGCTGGGACAGTTGCTCTTTCCATGCCGCCATGAGATCGCGTAGCAGCACCAGCATCAGCCCTGGATGTTAAGAGATGATCAGTCTTAACTGACGGCGCCGGTTCTCGAACATGACGCGTGGATGCTTAAAAACATCAAGAAAATAGTACGACTTGTTTTGGCTACTGATGTAATAAAAAATAGGTTCCAAGGGATCTAGTAAAAATTTCTATAATTCTTCCAACAAAAAAAAACCTTTTCAAAATACTCCTTCCCCACAAAATAGTGGAAACAAACCACCGCGTCCCTAGATGTAGGTGTGACCTATCGCTATAGTGAATAAACGCTTACTAGAACCGCAGTGACCTACTTCCTTCAATTGATTCTCGGCTCTCAGCTACCTTGGAATGTCGATACCTAGATATTGTTGCCTGTAAAACTATAACAGAAAATTTTCCTTTAAAAATCTTTTATGACTGCGACTTCCTTATCAGTTTTCTTAGAGCGCTTAGAAACTTGTTGCACTTTAGAGGATGTTTCGAAGAATTTTGCCTTCGATGTAGTAGAATAAATAGGCTACGGTCTGTCTTCTCTTAAGTAAAAGGCAATCAGGGAGAAAAACATTCGGGCTTTTTCTAGAACAATTTGCTGTGGATAGCATCTTATTTTTAAAGATCTGCAACTAACTTAAACATGGCTTTAATCTTTCCACAAACTATTAAATTTCCTGACTGTAGCGGTACTTTGTAATTTCAGAAATATTGTTCAATCCTTACATAGTATATAAACAAATAAACGTCGCTTCCCGCCGTCTGTCTCAACTTAATCTTTTCCTTATCTTTTAAAATACGCAGCGGGTTTTAATGCGGTTTTCACTATCATTATAATTATCCTATTTACTATATTATTATCTAAGATTTGTTTTTCTATTGAACCAATTTGAATGTTGAATAAAGATTTATTTTATTTTATTTACAGAATTTCTTCTGGAAGGTATAATAACATTATAATTAAAATTGTAGCAAAGTCGATGTTTTGCTAAGTGTCCAAAAACAAATTTTCGGGCGCACATCAGTAAATATTACCCGTGCAAAGCTGGGGCGGATCGCCCCGGTTTAAGGTATATTTGTGAATATAAGACCAAAATATTGTTTGTCCATTTTTATCACCCCGGAAGTTAATCAATCACTTTTAAAACCCCACCGTATAGCTATAAATTATTTTCGTTTCATCAATTTGCATAAAATTCAATTAATATACAAAATTGTGTAACCTAATACTCCGCTTTATCCCACATATTTAAATGTGAACAAATTAAGGTTGACACCATTCCGCGTTCAAAGGGTTTCGGTTCATCACGATACCCCTTTACAGTTAACTGTATCCGGACGTGTCACTGGTGATGCGATTCAAAATAAAAATAAAATATGGTCGATTGTCCGATTTTGAGACTGCGTGGCGGGAGCGTGCCTAGTGTAATTTAATCCAAGCCAATATCGGGTAAAACTCTTCTGTCAGAAATAAGTCGAGAGAGAATAAATTAGCTATATCAGTTTAATGTTGTTTTAGGATTTTACATAGATGCGAACCGAAAAATGACACCAGACAAAATGTAGAGCATAGACAGTAAGCCTTGCTTGGGCTGAGTACCGTCGTGTCCGCGTCGAGGCAATCGGCGGCGGCAACCTCTCGCGTCCGGCCCTGGTTGAATCCATGGTCCGGAGCGAGGAGGCTTGGGAAGCGGTCACCTCCTTCTGCGAAGCAGTAATGCTAGCGAAGGAGGAGGCGGGCCGCGCGAGGGAAAGGCAAGG
>NDFZ01004531.1:17735-102414 GCA_002192655.3 Mamestra configurata
CACCGCCGTGTCCTCGTCGAGGCGATCGGCGGCGGCAACCTCTCGCGTCCGGCCCTGGTTGAATCCATGGTCCGGAGCGAGGAGGCTTGGGAAGCGGTCACCTCCTTCTGCGAAGCAGTAATGCTAGCGAAGGAGGAGGCGGGCCGCGCGAGGGATAGGTAAGGCCTTCGCCCCAACCGCCGCAACAGGAGAAGACGCCCCGGGCGTCGGGAGTCGCAAGGCGATCCCCGGCCACCGTAGGCGCGGGCCTGCGGACGGCGAGCATTGAGTGGCTCGCTGTCCGATCACCACCAGGCCCGGGTCGATGGCGCGTTGTGTTTCACGCGCGCCTCAAAGAGATGTCAGCATAAAAGAAGGGGCCCCGCTAGGGCCAGAGCCTGCCAGGGTTGCGGAATTTGTTCGAAAGAGTTACCGCGGCCTTGGAACGCAAAGGGCTTTAGAAGGAAAACGGATCGGTTTTAGTCAGTAAGAGTCTGACACGACCTTCCGCTCTACCCAGAGCGGAAGAAGTCATTTGATGATATCCCATCCTTAAAAAAAAAAAGACTAAAATGATTAGGGATGAGATTTCAATGAGACTGTACGTCGTACATAAATATCGTCCATAACAAAATGACTGACATGATGAATGACATTTTAGGTTTTATTCGTAGTACATACATTATTATTAAGCTGTGTAAGAAATCGTAATATTATATTCCATTGAGATTGTGCTAAAGACCGACTAACTCTAATTTAGAATCTGGGTAGCTAAGCCCTACGGACTGATTTATTACTCACAATAATAATGTGTCTGGCTAATTCTTTGGTTCATTTATTCCTAATGTGTTACCAATTGAACTAACATTCTCGCTAGATGCTGCGTAAAAATGATAGTCTTAAGGTTTTTTTGGGAAATAACCGACTAATTGCCACACTAATTTATTCGATTCAAGATATGATAAGAAATTCATTCGAAAACATAATTGTCATCTAATTAACAATAAACTAAAACTCAATAAAATTAATTACCGATTCAAATTCAATCGATGAAACAAAACAGTTCATTCGGATACCCGTGAACATCCCTAACCCGCGATTCTAATAAGGTATATTTGACACGCCGTCACTGGGGAAATCCACGAACCGCGATACATATTAATTTTGTTACATCTGTCACGGGATCCTCGTTGATTAGTATTCACAGATTATGTAATACAAATGATGATTCGCCGCCGTCAGATCGAGAGGTTATATAACTTCGTTTGGATGAACGTGTGGCATGAATATCTTGAGTTTTTTTTTTAAATTTCGATTGGACTCTTCTTGACCCGCACAATAGACAGTGGCACAGGTCTCTCTAAATGCATAGTTTTACCTTGAAACAGTCTCTTGAACATCCATGGAAAAGCAAAAGTTATTTTTTATACAATTCTTATCACTCACACAATGAACTCATCTAAAAAAAAAATACGTGAACTTTCTTTGGGTCCTTAAATATTTAAGAATGCATTTGAGATAGCTTGCAAAATAAAATGCTATGCTTTGTTAGATAAGCTTGCGAACATAAATCTTTAAAGCGTTTGAAAGAATAATGGAAACTTTTTTGAAATAAACATTTTAGCTCTTAAGAAAAGACTGGTTGAATGGAATCTGAAAAGAAACCAGAGGTTACCACGAGGTTGAAAGTTTTTCGTATAGGGTATTTGACGTGATTTTTTTATAACATTTCTCAAAACGTAGGGACCAGACGCAGTTAAAAAATAATTCTTAAAAGTCTCAAAAAATGGCGGTGTTGTCAGCGTTTTAAAAATCTGTAATAAACAGAGAGAGCACTAATTGCGTGTGACGTCACTCACAAGTCCCGCAAAAAATACATTTTGTGAGACAAGGTGTTTTTCGACCATGTTTATTTATTTTTTTCACAAATAGCAATGTTTTAATTTTATCTATCAGATAAGTTTTTATTCATTTAAATTTTTCAATCTAGTCAAACGCCCTATTTAAACTTGAGTACCGTTACTGAAATGAATAGTGGACCTTTCTTATTAATCTTGACACAGCAAAATATAAATACTTTTATTTAAAATAATGTTGTAATATAATTAAACTAAATAAGATTGCTATTGTTCGTTCGTTGTATTTTTATGTGTCCGTCTGGTTTTTACCGAATACTATTTTTATTCTCCCCCGTAAAGGAGCAAAATGGGGGGTGAAGTTCATATGAAAAATGTTATTCTTTGGGCCAATATACTTCAAACTTGATACAAATACTTCCTTGAGAAGCCCCTTAAAACACTGTTAGCCTCAATGCTCTTGATTACACGGTTCATATTCCAAATATTTCAAAACTGGGATATGATTGATCGTAGTTTCCATGACATAAAATAAGAACTTTAAATGTCATTTCAGAAACCATTACCCTTATTACTGTTCGTTATTTGGTTTATCTTAACTTGTCAAGAATGTGTATTTACATTGACCCCAATATATCAAAACTGAGACACAGTTGACCTCAGCTTTTATTACTCAAATAAAGAGCCTAAAAAGCCCTTTCAGAAAATATAAAACCCATTGCTGTTGGATACATGGGACTATCCATGTATCCAACAGCAATGGGTTTTTCTCATTTCCGTTAAATAAAATAAATAAAAAAGTGGGGGATCTCGACGCAGAAAAACAGAACATTATATGTCACAGTGGTAGAGCCGATTATCATGTACGCAGCAAGGCTGCCGCCTAGGCCCCAGCAGTAGAGAAAATAGGGACACGGAAGCACTTAAACGAGGTTTCACGCGGGTTTTTACAGAAAATTGTCAAGTAGTATAGGGCAAAGTTACTTAGATTTCAAGATAAAGGACGCAGCCTTACTTTATGAAATAAAGAAAGGACACTTTAGAGTAGTTTGCGATAGAAGAGTGGATAAACTGACACCATACATACACGTACCACACCCAGCGACCCAAAAGGCAATCGAATTTAAATTGGTAGAGAACGATGCAGAACTGGTCCAGAAAGAGGAAACTAGGTATAAAATTTACTCAGATGGGAGTAAAATTGACAATAAGATGGTGCGGCGATATCTCTGCGATGACGCCGTAGAGACTTAAGACCAAAAAACTGAAACTGGAGCAGTTCCGCACCGTTTACGAAGCGGGGAGTTACCGGCGCTGGTGAAGGCTACCGAAACTGTTATAGGAAGATCCGGTGGAGGCTTCAATATCTACAGCAACTCCAGATCTGCTCTAAGGGCGGTAGCACAGGGTATTCCACTCCACCCCCTGGTTGAAGGGATAAAGAAAAATATTCTAAAAATAGAACAGGACAAAATAATTTGATTATTTTGAATTAAAGCACTCGTGGTACTAGAGGTAAATGAGAGAGAATAAGATAAAAAAAAATGTTCCGAACGCATACAACCCTAATCTCTTCAAAATTAGAGTGAACAGGCAACAAACATTCTTCTGGCTAAGCTCGCTCCATCGCGATCGTCGAATTTGTCTCTGTCATCTATGACCTAGACCAGAATCAAGAGCAAACCCACAAAAATAAAAAAATAAGTAATAATGTTTTAAGTTAATTGTATCGAAGAACATATTCCCTGTAAGCCTAGCTGACTATTCTGGATATATTTGACTAACATAATATAACTATATACTATCTTAAAACTATTCACTTAAACTATTTACATCTACTAAACCTAAGTATGTACATATACAAAAACTCAGGCGTCAAAGTATTCCTCCGCATCGCTGTCATCCGGAAACGTGCCCAGAAGACTGGCAGCTTTGCCACGTTGAATGGCAATGCTAATTCTTTGAGCAAAGAACGAGCCAGCCCTCTGGTCACGCAGTGTCGATCAGTCAGCGAACTATGTCCTTGAAAAGGAGACGCGCACTCAATACTGTAATTCCCAATAAGGTTACAGTATTTGCGCTGCTTGAGGGCGTCAGCAGCCGCAGCGGCAGCGCCGCCACAGCCTGCCGTACTTGGAACATGCGATGGCGCAAGGATGTCGACACACGTTGCGTACCACTCCAGAGGCCTACCCACCTTCCACGGCACCAACTTCATACCATCTGGTCTTTTCCCATCGTCCCGTACCAAGCCGCTAGGTTCTACTACCGCAGGTACGCCGGCGGTGATAAAAGCCCGACGAATAATATCGTTGATGCTGGTATGCCGTGCTATGCGACCTGCGCTCTTGCAGCAGGAAAGACCATGGTGACCGAGGCTGTCGACAGCTACTCCGCAGTGACACCGTTGCGGAGCAACACAATGTGCGCCAGACAGATAGCGAGCCGAAACGATGCGTCATCCATCATAGTGCCTATGGTGAACGACGGAAGTGCTTGAAGCCACAAACCCGACTCCCATTCTCCCACAGCCAGCAGACTTGCACGCTCAGCAGTTTTCGATGACGTATGAAACAGGTTATTCCGTAAAATACTGCAGAGCGGCACATCCCATCGTCTCTGGGAGGACAGGTTGTCGGGTAAATGCGTGTTGGGACAAGCTATTTTCCAAGCGTTCATCGCCCGATGCGTTGAACACAAACATGGTACCTAAAAATCAACCAGTGAGGTTGATAAAAATTTCCTGTTTAATGTTTCAGTACTGTGGACCGAGGAGAGGAAGGCCAGTAGACTTATATTCGAAATTTTGCGGACGCCGAGGCCACCCATGCGAACGGGAAGAGTGGCTTGCTGCCATGCTCGGTCGTCCAAAGCCACTTTAAGGATTGATGAAAGTGTGTTTCTGATAATTTGGTCTACTCTTTCCAAAAGATGTGAATGTTTCCATAGACGGGAGGAACGAAGGCTAAATGTGAATTTTGGTCCAAAACAACAGTATCGAATATTTGTAAAGGCCGAATGCATTTTAATTTTGAAAAGTCTTTCCAAAACATCATTAAAATTTTGTATTTTCTGCTCAATGAATGATGGAAAGGATTCATCAAAAATTGGAGAGCCCAGGAGGTGAAGAGAATTTCTATCAGTGATTTTGATATTCGGAGCTATAGTGTTAAATTTTGCTAAGGTAGTCTGCCTGTCAGTCGTTTCAGGGAGGTAAATTTCGCATTTCGAAAGGTTGAATTCTAGCCCGATTGAACTAAATTTATCCATCAAATAAGTTAAATCTTTAAGGACTGTGTCTACATCACCTCCTAGGGTTCCGTCATCCAAATACCAAACATTGAATTTAGAATTTAGTTGTCGAATAATAGGATTAATTGCCAAACTGAAAATGACTGGCCCATAAGGGTTTTCTTGTTGACAACCAACCGACTGCTGACTCCAAAAGGTTTTCTTTATTGAGTAATTTATGTAGACACCTGTAACATTGATGGAGAAAACTGTAAATTTTGTGAATTTCTTTTTTAACTTCTGTCAACAAGGTGTACCTATTCACGAAATTGAAGGTATTCTTAATGTCAACCTTAAGAATGACCTCACCTTCGTTACTGTTGAGGTAAGAGGACAATGCGTGTACCGCAGCCTCACAGCCCCCACTGGAACCAAAGGCCCAGCTGTAGGGGCTGGATGTTGTTGGCCAGAGTCTCACTATAAAAGGCACAGCAAATTTTGGCGGCGATACGTCTGTATGTAGACCCTACGGCTATGGGACGAATGCTGCTGCCATCCCTTTTGCACAGGGCACATAAGTTCGCCCCGTACAAAATATCAATGACGGTTTCGTTCACATTGCCGGAGAGCATCAGGTTGATGAGGGCCGTCAGCTCCTTCAAAAGGGTCTCCCCGGCTTCCCCGGCGCCAGCGCATATAAGGTCCTTTAAATGTTGAGGCGTCAGGCCGTCGAGGCCACCAGCGGAGCCACTCCGGAAGGAGCTAACGGCCGCACATACTTGTTGTCCTGTTATATCAAAAGAGTTTGTTTCTGGATCGGGGGGATGGGAAGGTGAGATTATCTGCCGGGGCGGGGTGCTTGCTCGCTCTCAGTTGCCAATTTTTTTGCACATGTAGAACCCTAAAAGGGAAGGTGAACAGTTGCTCCCAAGCACTTTGTGAGTTCTCTCGGACCGCGACGCGGGCACAACGCGCTAAACTCGAAGCCACGGATGCCACCGAGGAATTCTTTTTAAAACGGGTTTGATGATTTCAATTTTGCCAGGGTTTTCCAGAAGGGTTGAGGGGGTGAATCAGATGTTAGGAGAGTGGTTATAGTTGGCCATGATGTAGGCACAATGTGGGGTTTGTGTTTTTTGCCCACATGTACCTTCAAGCCTCGTTCACCCTTAAAAAATCGTGCTTGGGAACAGTGGGGGCATCTCACAAAGACATCCAGCGATGTGGCAGGTTGACTAGCACATCGGACGGCATCGCTACTGTCGTCCAAGTTAACCATAAGCCTATAAAATATTAACAATACTTACAGATGAAACATATGTAGTAAAAATATCTTAAAAAAACGCAAACTTTGCACTTGAGTATACCTATACACTGATTATAGATTTACATTAAACACTAAAAACAAATCGTTTTAAAGAAAATATTGTTGTCAATGTTAAATCGTGACGACTACGACGTAGTCGCTCTCGGGGTCAGCAGCGGCGCCCTGCGCCCGAAGGGCTGTCGCCCCGACCGTTGGTTATAGTTAGGCTGCAGGCGTGAGAAAAATGGATTAACTTACTGACGGAGCAAACCGTCAGTAAGTTAATCCATCCAATCCAAATTTACAGTTTGAAATTAAAATATTAGTGATTCTAGTTGTCCATTCGCAAAAAGTAATAGTATTCTTATGGAGAAGAACGGACCAGAAACTCCATAGTTACTCTTTTCAAATATAAGTTTTAGAATATTTTGTAAACATACATTGATCAATTGAATTTATGTGAGCACAATGCACCCAACATTACACTAATATACAGCACACACTTATATACTAATAAGTACAACAAAGGAATACCAGCAGAGATAAAATTAAGTTTGCTAGCAAGGGACATGGTACTCACATATTTACAATATAACTAACAACAATGGATCAGTGTGTGAGTTAAATTACATATTTAAAAAAAAAACAGAAAGTACACCAGTATTATTGGCAATGACCTAATCAGGGTACCTATTTGGTTAGTACAAGGAAATGAGACTACGCTTTTATATCATCTCCAGAAAAGCTAATACGGTACAAACAAAAAAAAAACAACCACAAAATGTAACAACAAATTCAGGCAATTTTAACAAAAAAAAACTTAAACGCGTAAGAAACCGGACCTATTGTGATTATTCAAAACGTTTGTGAAACGGCCTTCTGTGTACATTAGAGGGCCCGTATAACACTCGTTATCAGCCCCGTTTTTATCTGGAAACATTATTGTCCGGAAGATTTAGGTGTTTCGTCCCTTTGTGAAGAGGTCAAAGCCATAGGCGGACGCAAAGCGCATGCACGGATATTGCAGCTTAGTAAAAACTTACTACTACAACTCCGCTCTCGTAAAACTTTTATGTCGAAAGATTAATTGTTTGCATACAATTACAGAAATTATTATATCAACGCATTGTTTCTAAACACATTTAAAGGTCCTACCAATAAAATTATGATAATCGTCATCTGCCTAGCCTTTCAGCCAAATACCAGTATTTTACTGCTACGGCTGCCTACCATATCTCCACAACCCATTAACGGGTAACACGGTACATTTTGCCAAGCCTGGAGTCAGATTTTCTGGCTTCTGACAATCCGTAACGACTGTCAACGATCTACAGATGATAACTGGTACCAACGGCTTAACGTGCTTGTCAAGGCACGGAGGAGTTTCGGTATGTTAAGATGGTCACCCATCCACAGGCCGACCTCGGCAAGCGTTGCTTAACCTTGACGATCGACTCATGCGGCCCTTATTATTGAGCTACGATCTCCTCCTTTCAATAAAATGATATTCGACTTAAATAAACTATAAACTTCAGTAAGTAGGTACTTGTCTAATACTCGTACGTTAATAACTTGGACCCCACACTTCCTGAAGCGTCCTTTAAAGATAAATAATGTGTTTGATTTACAACTGCGGCAACGCAACACAGATGACGCTGTTTTCTTGCCAAATTGATATCGAATATGCTCTTTTACATGGAAACAATGCATCACATGGAAAATATTTATGAAACAGCGAAGTGTTTTGTGGTTTGCTCTTACAAGTTGTCTGATCTCTGGGGCAATGGAGAAATATTGAGTTGGTAAACCGCACCCGATATTTGTGCGCAAGTTTGAAAAATTGTGGAACACCAATTGAATTTGCGTGGTGTTAGAAAGACTATATGCTACATCTTGCAAAGCTATGCTACTTATAAAGTATACAGCATAGTTTAGCAAGATCTATAGCTATGATCAGGGCAGAAATTATAGGTTGTACGCAGGCCAGCCATTAAAATCTCTGTAACTCAAACATTTATTTCAATAAAACTAATTGCAGGCACTTTCCGAATGGTAAAGGCTCCAGTTGACTCGTCCAAAAAATGAAGCTATTGCGCGTCCTAAAGCATCGATCTATAAAAACGTGCTAGCTTTTGCCCGCGACTTCGTACGCACATATCCCTTTTTTCCCGTTTCCATTCTCATGAATGTGGCTATCATATAAAAAAAAGAATTTTCCAAATCCAACTGGTAGTTCCAGAGATTAGCGCGTTCAAACAAACAAACTCTTCAGCTTTATTAGTAGATTTAGACACGCTGATAGAATGGCTTTTTTTCTAGCTCTAGAGCCTCTGACTCTTATAGATACTGTCAAAGTGATTGACAATTTTTTATGCAAGTCTGACCGCTCATAGTTTGTTTGCATTGTTACCGACACTTTCTGCGTGCGGTTAGAAATAAGAGTATTTATTAGTTGTTCATACCCAGACGCGGTATTAGGCAACCATACACCAAGTTATTTAAGAAGCGTAATCTTTATTAATTTGCAGTCTTACTTTCCAATTTTAAAATAACTTTGTTTAAAAAATCAAATGCTAATGAAGATATATTTCTATTTTCGTGAGTACAATTTATATTTTCGTTTGAAACTATAAAGAAAGCTTCACAACTACTGAATGATGTGTCGATATTATTATGTCGAACATAATCGATGTCAATTGGCCAGTTTCATTAGCTGGGATTAACCCTTTAACCGCTACTTAGTAAACCGCGGTGCCGCAACGAGACCACCGTTCGACAGCTAAACCGGGACCTGACTTTAGTGTAGTAACCGAATCGAAGTAAAATGTATATCGTCCATATCTGGATTATAACGCGATACTGGGATAGGTTTTCAAGTGTATCATCTATATAATAAAAATGAATCGCTAAATGTGTTGCTAAGCGCAAAACTCGAGAACGGCTGGACCAATTTCGCTAATTCTTTTTTTGTTGTGTTTGTTATTGTCAGGAGAAGGTTCTTATGAAAGAAAATTTTGAAAAAACATTAATATCCGAGCGAAGCCGGGGCGGTCCACTAGTCTATATAATAAAAATGGATCGCTAAATGTGTTGCTAAGCGCAAAACTCGAGAACGGCTGGACCAATTTCGTTAATTATTTTTTTATTGTGTTTGTTATTGTTAGGAGAAGGTTCTTATGAAAGAAAAATTTCAAAAACCATTTAAATCCGGGCGAAGCCGGGGCGTTCTACTAGTTCGAAATAGATTTTCATATAATTGGATACATAATTTCAACATGGTTTTTGACTGCCAATTTCAAATAAAAAGAGGTTATAAGTATGACAATATTATAAAAAAATTGGTTGTCTGTAAAGTCGGTTTACGGACCATAGTTTAACGTGACAACTTCATAACAAAACATTGATGAAATGATCGTAACTTTACAATGAGCGTAACGTTACAATGAGTCATCCTTTTTCGTGCGTGCAGCCGGCGTTCATCGATTTATTAGACGTTGTCACGTCAAAAAACGAATCCCAAAAACACATTTATTCAACACTTTACACACACAAAACAGGACTTAATGTTATAGGCATTCTCTACCAGTCCATCTTTACGTGATGCAAAGACAAATAGTGGCAGGTGCAATATGGAGAAAATTAAAAAAAAACAAATCAAAAACTGATTTTGAATGAAAAAGAAAAAACATACTTTAAACATAAAGTTTATTTAAATTTTAAATTCAAAGTCTAACCAAAGTTACTATAAAACAAAGTGGCTCCAAAGAAAACGGCAATTTCTTAGACAAAGACCCAATATAAAAGCTAACAAAACTATTGATCCACCAATTACAACAGCCGCTTCAGCAAACAATTGAAGTCTGCCAGATACATTCGTCACTCCTCCCTAAGGAGTATCCAGGTCGATCCGAGGGCCAGAGCATAAATCTTGGTGGCCCTCCCAACCACTAAGGGAAACTTGCACGTTGATATTTTTGACACTCGCCCTGATAAATGGCGGTCTCGAGATCCCAGTTTTATTATAATTTTATTTTTTTCTATTATTTCTGGTCGGAGTAACAGGTTGGTTGTTCGAACTGATTGGGATACTGATTGCTGGGTGTCTGTATTATTTTTATGGTTTGTTTAGTAGATAGCAGAATGCTTTTTTACCGGAAGTTATATTCGTAATGCGCTTTAAGACTTCTAATGTAAATAGATAAAAATTGATCAATGCCCGGTTTCCGAATTGAGAATATGAAGTGGTTAAGAACGTGTCCAACTCTAATATATTTGCCCAAGTTTGACAGGTTTCAGGCTTGATCTTATTAAATAGGTACGGGAGGTCAATCATTTTACTAAAAAATTTCTTAACTGAATATAAATATTATAAAGTAGTTTTATGTTTGTTGGAAGCAATCTCTGGAAGAACTGATTCGATTACGAAAATTCTAGTTAGCTAATCGAGTGTGAGTGCCACTGGCTCCCTACTTTTTTATCACGAAAACATAATATGTAAGCAATAGGCTGCGAAAAAAGCAAGTTAAACCTGTTTTAAAAATCTTAATTAAAAATTATCCCTTTCATATAAAAAGCAAAATATTTTGAAAAACATCCAACAAAGCCCATTGTTGTAGCGTGAACAAAAATAAAACATTGCGCAGATTCGAAATTTTGTGTTGGGTAATCAAATAACCTCCTGATTTTTTCATCTCGATAAAAAGTATCGATTTTCTAAAAAAATATCCGGTGCCACAGAACAAAGGTTCACGTATTTTATTTAACAGAAAAATCATTTAACCCTCATAAGGCTATACAAATTCTAGTCGGCTTTTTGTAGCCGAGGGTCGAATCGACCGGAGGTCATTGAAGCGACAAATCCGCGTAGCTTAAGCAAGTTAAATCGTCTATGCCAATTCAATTCACACGAAATAATGGCGCCTCATTGTTAACCCTTCGAGTCGGCGACCTTTCACCGGGGACAATTTGTACCCCATCGATTGAGAGTGCTTCGATTTATTTTAATGGAGAGTGAAGTGTAAAAACATTTTATTGCTACTTTGTAGCACTAGTAGGAAATTAAATAACGTCCTCGTGAGTGCAAGGGGTCGAAGTATATTTGAGTAGTCGTAAATAAAATGTAGTACCGTATTCTACTTTGCTTTATTGCTTTCGATAACTTAAGTATCCTAACTTGACAGTGACTAGCGGCACTGTTTTCTAACTTTATTATGTACATACAAAACGAGCAAAGGACAATCTGCCCAGGAATAATTGGGAGTCCGCTTGATTTAACATGGAGCGAATGCTTATCCGATCACAATTTATAGTAACAGGGTAACACCATACAATAGATTTTTTTACTACTGTACTGTATCAAAGACCTACTAATGGCAGCCGGGACCAACGGCTTAACGTGCTTTTCGAGGCGCGCAGAGGAGTTTCACCATTCATGGACTGACCTCTGCAAGTGTTGCTTAAAGTTAAAGATCGACCCGTGTGGCTATTATTATATAGCCACGAACTTCTCTTCTAGCAAGAATAGTAACGATAATCTTTCTCACCTATTTCTAGATTCAACCTACGCAATAATGAATGATTCCGCAGAAACACTCTAAAATTAGCGAGCACAATTCCCAAAATAACAAAAACAAACCGCAGTATAGCCAACGAAATTAAAACAAACAACATTCAAATATTCAAGGGATTATGCCAACGTAACCACATAATTTTACCTTCATTCCTGTTATTATTCACTGCCTGGCTGCAACATGTCACAGCGATCGGGTAACAGGAAATTAATATTGCCAGGTACCTCGTTGACGTCACATTATATTGCACTATGAAGCTGCAATGAAGGTAGAAAGCTAGATTAGTTTACAAGATACACGTGGATTATGTCGGTAAAGCCAGTTAGTAAAATATTATCAAGATACACGACATTTTTGCAGAAGCAAGCAGGAATGGATTGATTTTCCGTAAAAGGCGTTTAGGCACTTACTCGTATTTGATATTTTTAAGATGATTTCGTAAAAATATTAGTAAGTGTGTGTTACGAAGTGAATAATTATAAATGCTTTTTTATTCATAATTCATGGACTTTGTTATATTCGATAGTGATCCGAGACTGCTCCGCGTGGAGGGTTCAATTCCCAGGTCGGGCAAAAAGTGTTATTGGGTTTTTCCAACAGGAATTTCTCAGAGACAGCCCGGAGTTTGGAAGTTGGTGGTGAAACCTACGTGGCTCGGGAAGTACGTTAAGCCGTTGGTCCTGTGCCAGATCTCTCTCCGGTCGTATCGGGTTGCCGTCCCATCCGAATTTAAGAGTGAGAGAAGAGGGAGTGCACCTGTGTTTGCGCTCACACTTGTGCACTACGTGTCCCGCGCCGATGGCTAGTCTTGGTTGAGATTGGCCGCCATGGTCGAAATCGGTCAGGAGGACTATACATTCGATACAAATTTTGCTGCAACATCAACACAATAACGGAGACTATTTAGATGTATGTAAGTTCGTACTTAGGGTTTTTGAGCCACCGAATTCAGATCCTCGTTGATTACTTCACAAAAGCCACAAGTGTGAATGATCAAATAAGTCTTAAATTTAGCGATATTGGACTAAAAAGTTCGAAAGATGATCAGAAACTCAAGACATGTGGCACTCTGAAAGCGATTGTCAAAACGTCAAAAATGTATGAAATTGGCAAAAGCTGTCGAAATGTCACGTGCTCATTACCCTTATAATTGGGCATTTCGACAACCGCATTCGCTCATAGAATTACACTGTGTCCAGAGCCTGTGGGATTCATTGCCTCTTCGTAACCGAAAAAACCCTGACTCGAGGGGCAAAATACGTACTGGATTATATGAGTTATTTTCAGTTCTACTTTACCAAAACTAGCACGAGCTTTAATTCCCAGAACTCAAAATTCTAGCTTAGCAAGCATTTCCATTTAGCGAGGGAATATAACCTGTCCGAGATGCCGTAACTAATTAAATGCGACGGTGTACGAGCGAAAAGTGGACAAACATCTTATTTGCATGCAAATGTTGGACACGCGTTAGAATTACATGCATTACGCTTGGTCCGACTATTCTAGTGTATACATGAACGTACCAATGAGCTAGAGAGCTGGAAATGGCTTTGATTCTTACAAAATACTTTTTCATTTATTAATTAATTTTTGGATATTTATATAATAATACATTATTGTACACCAAAACATAAAGAAAACCTTAGATTAAAAAAATAAAATTGGTGGCCTTATCGCAATCATTTCCAGGCAACCTGGAATGGAATTTTTTACAAAAAAATACAACCGACTTCCAAATAAAAAACACTACAAAGTATAAAATAACTTTGAATTTCGGAAGTCGGTGTTTTTGGTTGTTTTTTCGTTTTTCGACAAAAATAAGTTTTTTATTTTCCACTTTTTAGTGGTGATACCCCACAACTAAGCGACATTATTCCCATAATGAGTGATTGTACTTTTTGCCGTAAAGGAGTTACTTTGTGTCCCTTTTCAGTCCAAGTCCATACCAGCTCATAGTTAAGTAATTATCTACTTTGCTTTGGTACTAGATTTGATTGATTTTAAGTTGAGGAGGTCATTGGTTTATCTTCGAAGTTCACCGTCCAATGTAAATGCAATATAACTAAACTAAACTAAATTAAAATTAAACTAATATAACTAAACCCAACGCAAAAAGAATCGTCAAGATCGGTTAATAAACAATCAAGTTATGCCCTAATAGATAACCCCCAAAAATATGTTAATTCAGATTGACTTTGTAGCGCTGAGGTGGTGTGTAGTAATAATACTTCAGATGTAACGACAAAGGTATATTTAACCGTCAACGAGGAATATGCAAAATTGAATGTTCCTACAAAACACGTACGCTATGACTGACCTCCAAAATACAAGGAGTGCTCTATTTAACTTAGAGGAGTCTCGTTACAATATAAATAAGTTCCTAAAGAAATCGTGTGGGGGCGCGCAGGTCGCCGTCATCTTAATGAACGATCGGCAAGATCTCGACGAAATCTCTGACATTATTCACCATTCCTGTACAGCCTGAACAGTGGGACTTGATGAACGCGTCCATGTACTGAACGGATTTCAAGTATGAGTACTCCCATACCAGTTTTATATGGGACAGGATGGCTCCTTCTACCCCCGTTTTGGAGATCTGGAGCAGTCTGTCCACTATCTCTATGCAAAGGTAGAAGCCTCTCCAGCGCTGCCTCCAACTGCTCATCTTCGTCATAATCTAACTCAGGCATCATGAGATTAGCCTTAATAGGTCGATTTTTCTTAAAGAAGTACAATCATTGTTCTTAAATCTAAGTGCCTGTCTACCTTGAGATTCTCATCTTATTCCTTAGTGTCTTCTGGGCCTTCTTGAGCGAGGCTCTTCATCGCTGCTGGCTTCATCATTCTATGCCCTGTCTGTTCTGCGCTTCCTTCTTACCACTGGATAACCCAGCTGTGCTAGTTTCGCTTTCGCGTCTTCCGAGAGTTCGCCCAGCTCAGCTGCAGCGGTTTTCCTGATGTACTTGTCAATCAATGTGAATCTGGAAGTTGTCTCCTATTATTTTATTAGCCTTTGCATAGGTAATAGCCGCATAATACAAGTCGGCAAAGTGAGATTGTGTCAGCTCCTGATCACGTCGGGGTCACCACTGTAGCGCTGAGGTGTGGTGTGTAGCAATAATACCTCAGATGTAACGACAAAGGTATATTTAACCCGTCAACGAGGAATATGCAAAATTGAATGTTCCTACAAAACACGTACGCTATGACTGACTTCCAGAGTACAAGGAGTGCTCTATTTAACTTAGAGGAGTCCTTCGTTACCTAAAATTTTGCATGCTTGTACTTAACTAATGCATGTTTGTTCCGATTGCACCATTTTACCATGTTTAAACTAAACATTATTCTATTCTATTATAGATATTTACACCTGTTTTATAAATACTTAACTAACTATATACACTAGAAATAAAAATAAAAACTCCTAACTAAATTAACTCTAAAATATGGCGTCAAAAAATTCATCCGCATCGCTGTCGACTGGAAGTGTACCCAAAAGACTGGCGGCATTGCCACGTTGTATGCATATTCTTTGACCAAGGTAAAAGCCAGCCCTTGGGTCACACGAAGTGACAACTAAGCGTCTTGAGAGATCTTTAAACAAGTTATGCGCACTCGGACCCCAAGACTCGAGACTTTCAACCCCAAACGGCTCGAAAATATAACTACCAACAATTTTATTATATTTGCGCCGCTTGAGGTTCTCTGCAGCCGCAGCGGCAGCGCCAGCACAGCACGAAGAGCTAGGAAGATGGGATGGCGCAAGAGTATCGACACAAGTAGCGTCCCACACTAATGGCCTACTCATCTTCCATGGAACGAACGAAGTGCCGTCCAGTCTCTTGCCATCGTCACGTGGCAGGCCATTAGGTTCTAACACAGCCAGAACGCCGACGGTGACAAGAGCTCGTCGGATGATGTCATTAAAATTCGCGTGCCGCGCTACAGCTGCATAACAGGCCGTGGTGTCCGAGCCTATTGACAACTTCGCCACAGTGGCAGCGATGAGAAGAACAACAAGGAGCCCCAAGACGCAGGCAGGCAGCGAGGCGGAAGGTAGTATCGTCGAACATGGTGCCAATGTTCGACGACGGTAGTGCGTGAAGCCAGAGAACCAACTCCCACTCACCCACAGTCAGCAGGCGCGCACCCTCTGCAATTGTAATTGATGTGGCAATAAGTTTTTCCTGAACTTGCCTGCAGAGCGGCTCATCCCACCGTCTCTGGGATGAAGGGTAGTCGCGCGGATTTGAATTCAGGCAAGCGAGTCTCCAGGCCTCCACAGCCTCGGTGAAGCACGGCACATCAAAATCAGTGCAGAAACTAGAATATTCCCGATTAATTTATCAGTGCCGTGAACCAAGGATATAAAAGCCGATAAACTAATACTGGTAATTTTACGGACGCTCTCCCATACGGATGGGAAGGGTTGCTTGCGCCCAGGCTCGGTCGTCCATGGCCAGATTTAAAATTAAAGTAAGTGTATGCTTTATAATTTGGGGCTGCTTCCATAAATGGGAAGCACGAAGGAAATAAATTTATTTTGGGCCGAAACAGCAATAACGAATAAGAGTGATGGCCGAATGCATGTTAACTTGGAGCAATCTTTCCGAAACGTCATTAAAATTTTGAATTTTTCTTCAACTAAATTTGGAAAAGAATTCTGAAAGATTGGGGACCCAAGGAGACGAAGAGAGCTCTTGTACATAATTTTGATTTCAGGGGTATTGTGTTGAATTTGGAAGTGTGAGTAGTCTGTCAGTATTGTCCGATAAAAGAAAATCGCATTTGGATAAGTTCAGATCAAGTCCTATGCAATGGAATTGATTTTTTTTTAAATTGTAGATCATTCAAAACAGTATCTACATCGCCTCCAAGGGTTCCATCATCAAGATACCAAACGTTAAATTTAGAATTTAGCTGTCGAATAATTGGGTGAATAGCTAAACTAAAGATCATTGGCCCGAGGGGATCACACTTAACAGCCAACTGCAGATTCCAAAAGGTTGTCCCGATATAGTAATTGGAATGTTTGTCTATAACATTGCCAGAGAAAACTGAAGATTTGAGGTATTTCTTTTTTAGTTACTGCCAGCAAGGTGTCCCTGTTTACCGAATTAAATGCATTTTTTATGTCAACCTTCAGGATAGGATAGGATAGCCTCACAGCCCGTGAGGCTGTCGTACACGCCTTTGCCGCGCCGTAACCAAGCTGCAGGGGCTGGATTTTTTTCGAAATAACCTCACCATAAAATTTGCAACAAATTTTGGCTGCCATACGACGGTAAGTAGTTCCCACGGCAATGGGACGAATGCCGCCATCCCTCTTGCGCAGGGCGCATAAATTGGCCCCGTACAAGACGTCGATGACGGCATCGTTTACCTTGCCGGAGAGCATAAGGTTGACCAGAGCCGTAAACTCCTTCAAAAGGGACTCCCCAGCTTTTCCGGCGCCTGAACAGACAAGGTCTTTAAGGTGCTGAGGACTTAGGCCGTCGAGGCCGCCAGCAGAGCCACTCCGGAAGGAGCAAACAGCTGTGATCACCTCTCGACCTCAAACAAAAACTACCGGTTGTATAAAGTTGCACAATCCGTCTGAAAATCTTTTCGCCCATCTACAGAAATAGCATTCATGATCACGACCATACTTACCAGCTAGCGACACCTATGCCACATGCGAAGTAAAGACAAACACACTTCACACAAATCCTGTATCGCGGTATCTAAGTATTCCGTGCGAATTGAATATAAAATGGCGACCAATCAGAGTACAAGTCTACAATTTATCCGTTTTCGTGTAATAGTAAACCTGGACACAACACTCTCATTGGTCTGTTCAGATGTGAGCTCACATCAACAAAGACCAATTAGGGGCCAAGTTTCCAATTTAACTATCACACCAAAACAGATAAATTGTAGACCAGAGTGCTGATTAGTTGCCTTTTTATGTCAGTCCACAATTTCTCGGACCGGCATGGATATCTCCATGCCGGTCCGAGAATTATAGACTATCAAATTGTGATGCGTGAAATTGTATTTGAAATGTTCAGTTGACAATTAATCGAGAATTTACAATAGCTGTCAAGTTATTTTATAATCTTACGGAGTTTGCCATTTTCCGGTGACATACATATACATCAGCACAAACATCAACTATTGGGCAGTTGCCCACCAGACACAATACCCGTGTAGTCAGAGGATCCACCCACTTCAACGGAAGTTTGCGGGACTTTACAAACCTCTACATTTGACAATATTCACGCAGTCCACGCATGTGTTTTTTATTGATTTAAAAAAATATATATTTGTTCAAGACAAAACCTTTCAATACAGCGCCTTTCACATCAAATGAATCAATTTGGTTGCACCTTGAATACGGTCTCACAAAATAATTCCAAATGTAAACTACACATCCAGTACAAAATTTCGAATTCTTCGTTCATTCGCAGTGCAGAGAAATAATTATTATTTCATGTGCCGACTCGAGAGGACATCGTCAACAGAATGGACTGCGCGCTAACTCGCAGTGTACGCCAACGCTAGGCTTAGATAATGCGCACATTGCCTGCTTAGCACCGGATAATTCGCAAATTAGCTGGGTTGCAGGATTACTAGTTTGTGCATTGCATGGGTACTTTGTGCAGGAATTGCGCGGTTCATTTTGTACGTTACATATTTTGAGGAATTCTTTACCCTTTGACTCTTTTCGTCGAATCAAAGTGAAATATTATCCTAACTTCCTAACTAATATTATGATTGCGAAAGTTGTTATGGGAAAATGGTTCCTACTTTCATAAAAAGTAACGAAACGGAATTCAATCGGTAAATTCCCTCTATCAACATTTCTCTTTCAAGCTCAAGTGCAGTTATTTATTAGGAAGTTTTACTTAAAATACCTATCGTGTATTTATTTTAAATAATAAATTCGCCCACAGGTTGATAAGGCCCTTTACAAAGTATTGTAGCACAAGGAGCGTGGGGATCGCACTTATCGCCGCTGTAACTTTTTATTACCAGACGACCGTCCTGTGATAGCTTCAAGTAACACACGTATGCATATTGCGAACAGATCTGCTGAAAGTCTTTATTATCTTGCCTTGTTTTTGAGTCAGCGCATTATGTCTCCTTTCATACTTCTCGTCCATCGTCTACCTCACTCTTATAACCGTCCAAATTCTTACTCAAAACTTTTGTCACAAAGTTTTATTGTGAAATAATAATTCAGTCATAGTTATTTTTCTTACGATTTTTCTGATCAGGAGATATAGTTTCAGAGTGAGAGAAACGGAGCTGCACAGGAGAATAAAAATACTTTATTGTACACAAATTTAATCACTGATACGAGCGATCGTATCAGTGTAGCTGATACGCGCGAGGCCTGTGTGTGATATGAGCACTGAACAGTGTACTGTATGGTTGACGATGAAGTAGGTACCGATGATAATTTGTAGATAGATCTCACAGTTAGCTAAACACCTGGCACAGTTAGCTATCCTAGAACTTTAACTTGAAATTTTAACAAGCTTTCAGCCGTGATACCTACGCGACATCCTGACTTGTACCTTCCGAATGTTTCTTTCGCAACGGTCGCGCAGTTATCACAATATTTAGCGATTGAAACGATTTGAATGTAAATACATACACTTTGTAACGTGTCTCGACTATATGAGAACATCAGTGTACTTAAAGTTAAAAAGTTGCAGGTGCTCAACACATGCGGAGAAGGCTTTTTTATTTAGGTCAGAACTTTCTCGTGCATCTTCAATTAGATCTATTTCGTGAATGAGTTCAAAATAACACTAACATATACATATATAACGCCAATCTATTTTGCCAATTTAAACGAGCTGAGGCCGGTGTTTCCTAGCTGACTACTCAGACTAAAGTCTCTTTTATCAACATGCAATTAATGTACTGGGCAATTTTATGTCTTAGGTGTTCTTTGGGAAAGCACCACACAGATGATAGGACCCAATCAGACAGTGCAAACATTTGTCAGTTATCATGCAGCTCTAAGAACTCCAAATATCTCAACATTGCGCTAACTCGTCATCGTCGGAAGATTTCACTATCGTTCTAACGTCTGCCGTACTTCCATTGCTAGTTCCGTTGCTCTCGTTAACATCTCTCTCAGACTTTTACAAGTATTCCGAGTTCTTCTTAAATCCAATTTGATTCAAATATCGCGAGTGCAATGTGACGTACCTTTCTAACCGATTGCACATAGTCACCAGGTGACTGCTCTGATGCAATTGTTTTCTGCAACTTGTTCTGGGTTAATACAACTGATGTACTTTTTTGTTATATCGCTATTCATAGAATATAGATGTATTTTAAATATATCAGCGAATATAGTGAATGAAACCTTAATAACGAACGTCGTTTTTTTAGAATTGATATTTATTTTGTTAGTAGGATAAACATAACACTTTTACACGTCAATTTTTTTTGGTCATTTTTAAACTAGATAAGGCCGGTGTTTCCTAGCTGACTATAAGGGAGGGGGTGTATTGAACTACTTTGAAAAATTACTAAACATGTCTAGGTTTTCCGAGCCATTCAGTTTGCACGTGTCTGTCAAGGCTGCAAACTTGGTTTTACGCTATTAGTGTCTATCCTAACAACATCCCATCACATCCTAAAAATCAGTACAGCAGCCCTACTATGACGCGCTAATGCCATTCAATTTCGATGATGAAAACGGGATAGTGCTATTCGCCATGTGTAACTCCGTCTCTCTCTTAGAGCGGAATCATGATCGTTTTAAGACTTCATCCAGTGCATTATTGCGTCCTTTACCGTTTAATTTGTCTATGGTGACGGCCTACATTTGAATGAAATATCGCCGCTACGCGACCGCTGTTATATTTAAAACCCCTAAATCAGGACAACAAACATATCATTATTTAACAACATACCTAACACCATCCCATTTGCAATATTATAATCGGAGGCCCTAATTTACACTACAATTGCGTAATTCAAACATCTCAATAACAAGTTTGTTTATCACAATAGACCGGCCATTTTGCCGGAAGTGCGGCTAGGACCGGACCACATCCGTTCCGCTTTTGTCTCGGTTAAGGCTGGGCTTAAGATTGGCTTACGTAAGAGCTAACTCCGTCTTGGAACAAACATTGTTAGACGCCTCTGTTCTTAACGCTGTTATGCATGAGAGCGCAAAATTGTCTTCTAGAGATCACAATGCGATTATCTTTTGGCACTATTTTTCTTCTTACTCTCTATATTATGGCAAAACGTCGAGAACGGAATACTTTACAGCTCAGGAGTGGAATTTTTAGGAGTCTTTTTTCTTGGTACCTATATCCTGAGGGCTGGAAGTTTAAGAGTAAGTAGGCTGGCTACTTCTAGATCAGCATGCTCATCGTCGATCACATTACAAGATGAGATAGGGGTCAAACGCAAGCCTATCAATAATAATAAAAATTAAAACAAATATGGCGATAAGATTGACTAATAGTTGTGGAATTTGTATAAAAAAGTCACCGCAGCCCTGGAACGCAAAGGGCATTAGGAGGAACACGGATGGGTTTTAGTCAGTAAGAGCCTGACTCTCCCTCCCGCTCCGCCAAGAGCGGAAGAAGTCATTTGATGATTTCCCATCCGCAAAAAAAAATCACCCACCCACCCAGTTAATGAGTTGTGAAGGTCTGGTAGGCAGCCGCTCCACGTAAAATACTGGTATTCAGCTGAAGCCGGTTTGACTGGAAGCCAACCCCAATATAATTGAGAAGAGGCTAGGCAGGTGATGATGAAAAAAAAGAAAAAAATTTGACCAGTAATGAGATGATCAGTCGATTGATAAAAGCTTGGAGAAAAAATGTACTGCATCGACATCAAATATTTACCGTAAAATTAACAACGAATAATTATTAATTTTAAATGCCTGAAACTTCTTTCACTCCAACTGTAGGGGTATGTGGTAATATATTTTCACATTTCGGACTTGTTTGGACTCACTACGTATGTTTTATTATGCCCTCACTTAATCACTTCATAGTTTAAAACAAAGTCGCTTCCCGCTGTCTGTCTGTCCCTATGTATGCTTAGATCTTAAAACTACGCAACGGATTTTGATTCGGGTTTTTTTAATAGATACAGCGATTCAAGAGGAAGGTTTATAATGTATATAACATGCATAATATATATTGGACCCGTACGGAGTCGGGGCGGGTCGCTAGTAACTGATAAAGGACTATTATTTCTTAAACTTCGAAGTGAATTTAAATTTTTGTCGAATTCCTTTTAGTTTTTTTTTTTTTTTAATTTTTATACTAACTTTATCATTGTTTGTCCGTGTTTGTGTGTCATGCTGTAATTTTTTCCATCCTATTCTTATTATTAATTCGGGTTATGAGAACACCTTACTATTAAAAAGACAACTCGTGAAGCATTATCGAAAACATAATTTATGAATTCTTCAAGATCAAGAAGATACCAACTACGACTTAAATTACCAACGTTGTTAAAAAATGAGTTAGATTGTCTTAGTCTTATAGCCTGTTGCCCTAGTTTTACTCAATACGAACTTTAGACCTTAGGCCATTAATATTCCTTAAATCTATAATAATTTTTAGTTTATAGGTAAGGGCAGACTTAACGTACGGTAGATACAAATGATAAAAAGACGTTTACCTGCCAGAAATCTTTAATTCCGTTTTAATACCTTTTTCTCTGTGGAGAAGTTAAGATATTGATTGCGTATGAAGATAACACATAACGATCTTCTTCTTAAAAACACGTGAAGATGGAACTACCTAACTTTGGGCCGAAACAGTAATATCTGATGAAGTTCTTCCATTTCTACGGTAAACGGGTTTTCTTGTTATAGTTTCTAAAATTGGTAATTAAAATAAAATATTGGAGTGTAAAAACTGTATGTCACTCAACTTGGCAATCTAGAGAAAACTTCAGTGCGAAAACCACAGTTGCAAATATAGACCATTATAAAATCCGTCTTAAATCATCCCACCACATTACGCTAGTACACACAACCCGGAATCGTGTCCCAACGTCTACGCAACCCCTTAGGACCGTGTCCAACACAACGGGTATTGACATACGTAAATCAAATCTATTCGGTCTATTGAAACGAGGTCCATTGACGGTCGGGTAGAGAACACAAAGCGACGATCACTGGACAACCATCCATGAATATTGTACATATTTGTATGACATGATTGTTTGAATTGAATTTCCTATATTGTTTTAGTGTTGCCAAAACTTGTTTGGTTAAACGAATCGCATAGTTCTCATTGTTTTGACCTAAATTAGGTATAGAACGCTTGTAGGTTGTGTGAATATTTTGTTTATCATGTTCGTTTTATTTATTTTTAACGAACATGGATAGTTTTTTTTGTTTGATTTTTCCAGTACGATATTTCTATATTCACCTATTTTGCTATTGGCATGATGGTTTATGGTGGCACGCTGAGTGTAGAACTGTCGCCCCAAAGTATGAACGTATGAAATAAGTAAGAACGTATGAAATTTTCGTTAATGTATTGCGTCCATCGCATGAGCTGCATACTTTCACCGACAGAGGGATCTTAACTGGTCGGAGGTCAGCCTCTTCCGTGCCGACGCGCAGGTGGTGGTGTCGTCGCTCGAGCCCGATGCAACTGCAGCTACCGGAATATCAGGACTGACGGCTGGCGCAGGTCCCGGCGGCTGTGAGGCGGGGAGCTGAGCGACGAATCCAAAGATGTCGTAGTGTGTTTTGGTCACGTTCCGGGCTCTCATCAGCGTGTCACTTTGATTTTCAAGTTCATATCGTCCGTCCAAAAATGGGGAATTGGTAATTGGATAGATTTTAGCTTAAATTAAATGGGAAAACGCGGATTGTAAGAAAAAATATGACGTTCAAGTTAACAGCCGGGCAGATTATTGTTATTAATTCTTGTCGTTTATTTCTCGTCTTGCCTTCAAAGTTAAATCATACAGTTATTTCGTTTTAATTTACGTAAATATACATACGTTCATACTCGTATACGTTCAGTTCTTCAATCAGCCATCATCATTTTTTCGACTTATTTGCGACTATGGCATTTTGTTTTGTTTTATTTACGTACTAGCTATTGCCCGTGACTTCGTCCGCGTGGAATTCAGTTTGATTACGCTTTGGGTTATACTTCAAATATTCCTATCTCCCATCACAAACACAAAAGTTTACTTTAGTAATACTTTATGTATAACGCTGATTGTTTTCCCTCTGGGGCTAATATAAATAGATGAGCCGCATTACCTATCCGCGAGCAAGCCACATACCGTGCCGTGCCGATACAATACATTAAAAAAAATCTTTATAAATAACGCTGATTGTTTTTCCCTCTGGTGCTAATATAAATAGATGATCCGCATTACTGACCCGCGAGCAAGCCATACCGTGCCGTATAAGCCGTGGTAAAACCAATTTGAAGAACACCAGGAATCAGAGACAAAATATAACTGAAGAAGCTTAGGCTCATTTTCTAGCCTTGAACCTTAAAAATACCAATGTTGGGACGCCGATGATGGTCGTATGTAAAATAAAACAACCGAGTACTTTATACTGATAAAATTTTTGACCTATTTTGAACGTTATTGACATGGGCCTAACTAACTGGCGGAGAATCTTAACACCGACTTCTAATTTGACGTCAACGCCATCTAGTTACAAATGCTGAACTAAGATCTAGTTTCGAACAAGCATGGTTCTTAACATCGGAATGTTAAGAAACATTATGCTTGTCCTTAGTGGGTGGTCCCACCAAGGACATTACTCAAGGAATGTCCTTCGTGAAGGACCAAGGTCCTTGTTTCGGTGTGAAAGTCCTTGATCTGATATAAATTTGATCTCAGGTTTGATTTAAAATCAAACTTAAGAAATTGGACTACTTTAAATCTTAAAAGGAATAGGCATGAATGGACATTCAGATATTTAATATTTGCCCCAAGATATGTCATCTGAAAAGCATTGTTATATGCACTAACATCATTAAATATTGTTTGACAGTTGATGTTCGCCATTCAGGAGTGCTTTTAAGATTTCAGGAGCATTTAAAAAATCAATAACCACCTTTCTTTTTGAGCAACACATGCCACCTGTTTCTTTTTGCTACTTCATAGCATCACAAAATGGACTATTTGTGATAATTTTCCTGATTACAGCATATGTAGCATTATCAATTAATATATGCGTATAATGAAATGTCCTTTTTTATTTATTAATCCAAGAGAGGACGTTATGTCCCGTAATAATGTCTTGGGACTCATCGGAGTCTTCCAACGACATCGAAAAAAATGTCAGGTGAGTATTGTAGTTGATCAGCACTTAGCGGGTCTGATGTTGTTTTTTTTCTCTGCCTTTCAATTTTTCAAAAAATGACATAGTTTTGACTCCTGCGAATATAATTATCTCTAGCTACTCTTAATCGCTGTTCGTCTTGGTAATCGATTTCTAAAGCTCGAGCACTATTAAATATAATACTGCTATACCCTCAAGCCTTGCAGTTGAACGTCTTTTTTCCACGGGAAAAGATATTTTAACGCCCAAACGAGGCTCGCTTTCAAACGAGAACTTCAACATTTTAAATACTACTTGGTTGGCAGGATCGCATTTAAGCGTTCGACATACAGGGTAAATGTTTCAAATGCGCGCGACAATGTTTGGCGCTCACGATTAGCGCTCAGTCTAGACTCTTTTTCAGTTAAAGTCTCTGAGACGCAAGATAGTGTATGTTACTCACGATCAGCGCACAGTCTAAACTTCTTTTCTGCGAAAGTCTCGCGAGACACGAGATAGTGTATGACGCACACGATCAGCGGTTAATCGGGATTTTCTATCGGCGGAGTTCTCCGAGGCGAGAGATAGTCTATGGCGCTCACGATCAGCGCTAAGTCGTGTCTGCCTTTCTTCATTAGATCCTTGAAATCTAATCGTTCTGATTCTTTTCGCTGCTCTTGAGTACTGAGACGAATTAGACCTTTTTCAATGGATTTTTACAGATCCAAATTCCAATTAATCCTATATAAATGATTAATATTTTATTATTTATTTATTTCTGATAATATGTTTATTAGCAAAAACGTACACACTATGTTAGTACAGTAAATTAGTTGCAAATACAAAATTAAAAAATCATTTAAAATAAAATATTCAATTTCAATTACAATTTCATAAAATTATTATTAAAAATTAATTAACTTATTTGATATGCGTAATCTTGGAAATAAAAATTAAAGTAACCAAACCAATTTAAAAAAAAAATCAATTAAAATAAATACAATGCATCAATAAATTTTCTTCTACTGAGACTAAACTTAGACTTCGTTACCACACAATGATCAAGCCAGCTTGTGCTGCCATGGGCGTCGCTAACGAATTCTTCATGTTTTTTTCACTGTTTTAGGGTTATAGTTCTTTACCTATAGATGACAGGAAAACCTATGAGAAGTCCATGGTTTAAAAGTAACATGTTACAAAATTGGGAGTCGTTCGGAACCTTTTGCACACTTGGCCGGTTTTTTAAATATCAATGCTGAGATAGGCCGGTTTTTGACCTCGCATATGTAATTTAAATGTATTAGTTTTTATGACTTAGTAATTATTGTTGGTTGTTAATTTATTTTCAATATTTTGTTGTTTGTCTTGTCGACGAGTACCACATAAACATTGTTATTTCTTTCTTTAAAGTCATAATATATAAATATTAGATTTTCTGAGAAATACAACTTCATGGAGTTAACCATCAGCCATATTATTAACTCTCCAACTTCAAGTAGTTCTTTTTTAACTAATCTAACAGTCGTTGGGCCGAAATGTTGACAGCTGGCTCAAGCACCTGAAATAGAGAGAGCATTCGACCACGGTACGCAGTCAGATTAGGCAGCCCCAAAGTATGAGCGCATGCCGATTTCGTTAATGGATTGCGTCCATCATACGCTACACACCTTCATCGGTAGCGGGGACTAACCGGGTTTATCAGAGTATTCGTCTCTCGCGCTCAAAACAACTTCAGCGACTGAAATCTCTGGACTCACGGCTCGAGCAACGTCCTGGCGGCTGCTAGGTAGAGCTGAACGACGATTCCGAAGATGTAGGGTGTATAGAAGTTGTTATGTTCTTGATAGCATTTCATTATTCCATTTTTATTCACAAGTCGTCCATCGAAACTTGTGTTTCGGTACTATTTTACGTTCTGTTTTATGGATACAATTTTTTTCTTATGTTCTTTTGGGTGAATATGCATTTTTTTATAAGTTAGTTATTTATTTGACCATTGCACATTGGTAAAGCTAAGAATTCATCGAAAATGGATTTTGCCGAATTTTTTTTTTCTGTATTTGTGTTACATACTAATATACAAGACACTTTGGACTAGAAGCATACCTCAGCAAAATGCATGAGGTTAAGAATATCTGCAGCATTCAGGCTAGCAGGACAATATTTCTACTTTTGAAGTGTTATGCGAATTCAGAATTGTACGAGTATTTAAATATGTTAGAGAACGATTTATTTTGTTTCAGCCGTCAGGTTTGATACAGCTGTGAAAAGTATCGCTCAAATGAAATATTGTCCTTTTCTTGAACCTAAGGAGCTAGCCCCCAACAGTACCTACCTACTTATCAAAATAGCTAAAATCAAACCTAACATCACTTTTAATAAATCGAGGTGACGAAATAAAAGGCGACATTCATACGCTGTCGATAGGAACTAAAGTACCGATATTTCCACGCACTTTTAGTATGGCCTCAAAATATCTGTAATCATTCACAGAAATTGGCCTCGGCGCTTTTTTCCGTCGCGACCCGCATACTTAGGGGCAAAATTGGAAAATACAAAGATGTAGAACTGACGATTCCTGCATGAAAACTCAAGTTTTGATGTCTTCTTCTGTACATAATTCTGCCCTTGTACTCAAATACACAGTAAAACATATAAGAAAATGACAGTACCTAAGGGAGACCGGGTACAAAAGTAACATTTTGTACTTTTACCTTGGTTTCTGGTTAGGTGTTATTATTTTGATGAAATTAAAATAGCCATATATAAATTAGTATCTTAAATACCTTATCATTATGTATTTGTATGAATCACAGAGACTTTTAAAAAAAAAATCATTTGTTACTTTCGACCACGTTGGCATGCCGCAAGTAACACGTTGTGGGTCGAAAGTAACAGGGCAAAGAGGTTTGTAATTAATATAACATATTATTATTTAATCATATAAACATATAACTTAGTATTCATGGCACAAATAAATTGCATTTTAAATGCTTAAAAATTATGTATTTTGTGAAAACATGTTTAAAGTAACAAGATCAAATTATATGATAGGTAATTTCTTTTTTCTTATCTTACTATTCAGTACCAGTCTTCTCTATTCAGACGTCCAATTAGGCCAACCAGAGTTTTCATCATTATCATTAACGAATTCAGCATTAAACCACATTTTACATTCGATAAATTGTATCCCTTGCACATTTGGTCGACAATTGCTAAAAGTTTCGTCGTCAGATTTATTTTCCTTGTGTTTTTAACTGCCTTTTTTAACTTGATGGTTGATCAATTTGACGGTTGATGCAACGATAGCTTGCAACTGCACTTGTATTTCATGCTTTAATTTTTTTATATATGTACATATCTATACAATATTACATGACAAACACTATATTTTTAAGACAGGACTCTAATTTTTGCACCATCTTTGAAATGCTCTTCAGCCGCTTTTCGGTACACTTCCATATCAGTTGTTCCTCGTACGGTGGTTCTTATGCGTCGTCGCCGCAATTTGTTGAAATAAACACACACCTATAAAGATTACTTAAAGTAAATCAATACGGGGACAAAAGAAAAATGTAACTTATGTAACCATAGGGCTATATTACTTTTGTTCCCTACCACATTTTTGTTAAAACATGAAAGATAGCCTTCAAACGGAACGTGCTAGACAAAAACGAATTAAAACACTGTGCAATCAATCTAACTAAGAATTAAAATGCAACTATTCAGATGAATATCATCCCTTTACTTATTTAATGTTTACGTAGTAAGTAAACATTAAATAAGTAAACGTTAAAAAACTTACTTTTCATTTGTGAAATAACATAGCGTCCTCTCACACAACCTAACAGCGCGTGGCGCGCGGGGTGACTAAATGCAAGTGAGGGGGGTTCCACCGGCTATCACCTGACGGCAGCGAAGCGGTGTTTTAACAAGAGGATAAACCTACAGAGCATTTGTTACTTTCGACCCGCCGTTACTTTTGTACCCGGTCTCCTAACATTCCTGTCATTTTTAATTATAGTTATATTGTTCGTTTTCTAAATCTAGATAGGCAAAGCGCTTTAATTTCTTTAAAATAAATAGCATTTTCCGGTGTTCTTGAACATTCAAGTAAATCATACATGGTATTCTCCTTTTTGGACGATAGAGTGTTGTGATCGGGTGGGTATCATTAAATGGCTTTTTCGCGATTATATAGGATATATTCCTATGAATTGAAATACTTTTACATAAAGCGCCTAAAGTTTAACAACAGTTCTACTTCTGTCCTTCATAAAATTCGAATAAGTGTTTCTGCGCAAGTGCTTCTTTCTATTCATAATGTGCCATTATTAAACCTTCAAGGTTTAGAAACATAATGACAATGGTCCACATGAAAGGTCTATTTTTTTATATTCCTATCTCCCTACTCTAGCTGTTAACGCTACAGTTTAAAGTACGATTACATCGTTTGCTACATATTTTACTCATTCGCGACACGGTGCAAGTAACATTCAACAAACTTGAGATAATTTCTTAGATTTATAATTTATTTTCGCTGTCACTTCCAGAAATCAAATCTTGGTCGTCCTCGTCAAACTGTACGAACGAGTTGGTAAGAAGCAAAAATCTATTTATCAAAGTATCGGCCTGCATCTTCGGGCTCATTTCTCAAACAAGATTAATTACTATACGACAAAACTGAAGGCACCATATTTATGGTTTCCCCTCAATCTCGAGGTCGCTTTAAAAAGTCTTAGGACTACTAAGACTTTTCTTAGTCTACTCGCTTCAGTGGCGGATTAGCTATTTTAGCGTAGAGGCTTAGGAGGCTTTGAAATTTGTAATTATGATTTTTAGATGATGATTTCATTGCATAGTTTCTTAATAATATGATGATATTTATAACAGATCGTTCATGAACTGTGAACACTTGTTTTTTTTTGTTGGGTCATTTTGTATTTGTAGGACTTGTGCTGTATTTTTAGGGTTCCATACCTCAAAAGGAAAAACGGAACCCTTATAGGATCACTTTGTTGTCCGTGTGGTGGTCCGGAGGCTTAGGAGGCTTTGAATTTTGAAATTATTTTTAATGGGTGATGATTTCATTGCAAAGTTTCTTAATATGATGATATTTATAACAGATCGTTCATGAACTCTGAACACTTGTTTTTTTTATTATTGGGGCATTTTTGGTGTGTAGGACTTTTGCTTTATTTTTAGGGTTCCACACCTCAAAAGGAAAAAAAGGAACCCTTATAGGATCACTTTGTTGTCCGTGTGCCAACAGGTTCGTCGATCCCGCAAGAATCTGTCGACATGTTGGATAGACTACAAGAAGGCCTATGACTCTGTGCCACATACACCTGCCACATACATGGCTCATGAAGGTGTTGGAGTTGTACAAAATATATGCAACTCTACGCACCTTCCTTGAGTCATGTATGAGGCAATGGAAAACAGTTCTTCGCTATCCAGGATGTCGACCGATCCAAGTAAAAAATAATATTCAATATGTAAGTCGATGGTATCTTGGAGCTCTAAAAAAATCAAGCTTCTGAGTCAACGCAAGAAAAATATACGGCTATTTATGCATCTTTTTTGCGGTATATTTTTGTACTCGCAACTAAATCAAAACCTATGGGGTACTTAATTTGGCACCCTTCACCTTGCTTCAAGATGTAATTTTTAGTTTTGTCACATAAAAATCATTTTCTGCGATTACAAACATATTTGCAGTTGAAGAAATTACCGTGACGTACATCGATGTATTGGAGATTTTTTTTTTCTAATTAGTTTGTCCTTCAATTGTAGGTACTTATCGTATCATCAGAGTAATGAGAGTAATGTATACTCGGAAACGAGACACGATTCCCGTAATAGACGCGAAATAAGCGGTGGATGCCGCTTTGCAAAAAGCTTGCAAACATGTTGATAACATGCCTAAACATAATGATTTTATATTAAAATACACGTTATCATATTAAACCAGCAACATGAAAGCACAATTTAACAGGAAATCATTCTCACAATCCACAAAGATTTTTTTGGAACACCTAAAGAAATTGGCATTAATTAAAAATAACAATTGAGGAGCAAAAGCAAATTGGATTTGGTGTCTAATGAAGAGAAACTAAACAAAGCCAAGCTGTACCTTAATCGTTTTACAGCTGGCAACACGGTTCTTTCGTGTTTAAAAGGGAATTCTACGTGGTTTTAAACAAATGAACATTGATTTTTAGAGGCAGGATAAGTACTAGGGTTGAATTAACTAAAAGCTATGTTGTATTGTAAATAGTGTCCGGGAATGAGACAATTGATTGAAAAGAACCTTTTCGGAGAAGTTTTTTTTTAACTATTGATAGGCACGCGTTTAAACACTATATCACCTGATTTAAAGCGATAAGGTGGAAGTAACCAATTCACACTTGACTTAAAGACTCCCAGGTTGTAGCAATCAAGAAACACAGACTCTGGCTGGGAATTCCACTTCTTAGCTGTACGCACGATGAATGTGTTCCCATAACGTTTTGTGCGTTTGGGTGGGATGTCCACCATGTACCGGTGGCGCATCGCAGTACGTCTTGTGGTCGATGATGAAGCTAATTTAGGTTATCTTGATCACGTCTTGGTGCAAGGCTTGAATATTGTATTTCACCGAAAAAAAATATCTGACGGACTAATTACATTTTTCAGTAAGATACCCTATTAGTATACAATCAATTAATATGTCTCGCCTTGTCCCAACGCTTCTAGTCTAATCCAGATTAGTGTTTTACATGAAGCAACTGTCTATCTGACTTTACAACTCAGTAATTGTGCAACACGATACCCCTTGGCTAGTCTTGACAGATTTCTGATAAATTTTACCTACTTTCAAAGATCTTCTTTCGGAGGAGCTCGTGGCTAAATAATAACAGCCGCAGTCGTCGATCTTCAAGGTTAAGCAACGCTTGCTGGGGTCGGTCTGTAGATGCATGCCTCGGAAAGCACGTTAAGCCGGTGGTCCCGGTTGTCATTTATAGATCTTTGGCAGTCGTCACGGATTGTCAGAAGCCAGAAAATCTGACTACAGTCTTGCCAAGAAGTACAGTGTTACCCAGTTAATGATTACGGAGGTCTAGTAGGCAGCCGCTCTATATAAAACTGGTATTCAGCTGAATCCGGTTAGACTGGAAGCCGACCCCAATATAGTTGGGAAAAGGCTAGGCATTGTCTTTCAAAGATCTTCAAATGACAGCCGTCTCAGCTGCCATCAAAGGCTTAACATACTTTCCCAAGCACCGAGGAATCGTATTATGTAATGCTAGCAAGTTGGTACTAATACTAATAGTGCGTCACACGATACAGACTTATGCCTGGGCAGACTTTGAACTCTGAATGAAAAAAATCTATCACACTGACATTTGTCTGCGTGTATTTTTAATTCAGAGTTCAAATTCTGAGCAGATAAAAGTCGGTGCCGTGTGGATCCACTAATAATACCTAATTTTGGTTTAACAATGTAAAGGAATCCATTTTCTAAAGTTCATCTTAAAAAGATTTTTAAATACAGACAAAAGATTGTGAAATATTGAATTGAATATCTTACTGTCTGATCCAAACATTAAAATAACCAAATTTACGTAATACGTCCGCATCTGTCAGTCTCGAGTAATTTCCTCGGAGACTACTCCATAAAGAGAGTAATATTAGGTGCAATAATGTGGGTTGAGGGAAATAACGCTATTAACATCATTTTGCTGGGTTACATTCATGAATTTCATTATAATTAAAATATAGGTATTCAATAATATAATTGTATAATCATTTAGTGCTTATTTGCTTTATTTCTAACACCCCCCTACGAAGTATTTTATATTATCCAACTACAAAGTTCTCCTCACCCTTTTGCAACGTGCCTTTCTTAACAACGGTCCACAGAACCAGTTCCATCTTTACCCCTTTTTTACTTCTTCCGCTCTGGGTGGAACGGAAGGGCGTGTCAGACTCTTACTGACTAAAACTCATCCGTGTTCCTTCTAAAGCCCTTTGCGTTCCAGAGCCGCGGTCACTCTTTCGAACAAATTTCGCAAATCCATCTTTGTTGTGTTTTATTCATATTAATATCATAATTTTATAATAATGAAAAACTATAATATTAATGATTTTGTAGCCTAATCATGTATTTATGAACTAATCCTTTCAATTACCAATGTTTTGTTCGCGTTAAAATATTCAACCTTGTAATCAGACGCGAAACGTATTAAATTTTCAGCGTTTTGGCTCCGTTTTCCAGCTGTGGGTAATAGAACTCTGGTGGCGTGACGTCAGAATTCTAGTTTATTAGTGTTTAAGGAGGTAAGAAGTTTTTCCAATGAGGTATAGTGAGAGATCATAAGTAAAGGGAAAACGTCCGGAAACAGTAAAATGGTAGAATAACTTAAAAAAAAAAGATACATTTGCGGTTAGATAATGGGCCGTGAAGTTTATCGATAAATGGGAGAACATTTTTTTAACTACAAAGTTTATCCTCCAATTCTACTATAAGCATTACTTATATGGTTGGCCCTCGCGTTATGGATGCTGTTCGCAAGTATACCTACCGAAATAAAATAAATGTGGCGCCGCAATTAAAATTTTCGTTGATTTTAAATTTAAAAAGAACTTATGGGAAAAAAAACGAAATACTTATAGAAATTTTACCCTCCTGGGGCAGTTTTTGGGTTAAATGTGGCTCCTATTACGGTTAATTTAACCGTTAAAGTAAACACAATGTGATTGCCTCCACCCCCGCGCTTTTGCAATTTATAATTCAACAATATTTCAACAAACCCAATTTTTGAGAGCTACAATGTTAGTAGCTGCATTTATAAAATCATTAAGACGAGTTTAACTTATATTTATCAACGAAAAATTGCAAACGCCGTAAGATTGAAAAATATCGAAATTTTTAAAATTTTTTTTCTTAATAAAGACACGAGTATAATAAATAAAATGATAATTTCATAATATATTAATTATAATCCAATAAAGATTTATTACAATTTTACGAAGTCTACAATTTTTCGGTGACATTGCCCTTGGACCTGGGAGACCCATTCTGTTTATGCGAAGATTATACCAATCCCTCAGTTTTGGCGACACAGTTGTCACAGCGGTAATGTCAGCACCATTTAAATTTCGCATGTCAGAAAAACTGGTACACAAACAGAACACCCATAAGTTCTGCTACATCTTCCTCCATCTAATACACCTAAGTTAGTTACGCAAACAGTGTAAAAGTGCGGCGGCAGCTCTGGTCTGCTCTACGGCCTGTACTTAAAAGACTGTCGATGAAGGTGCTGAAACAAATCTGATCCTCGGAAACGAAAAACGCCAGAAGACCTTGAAAATGAATGAAGACTGAAAAACAGACTGTCAAGATCCAAACGTCACAAAGATCTGCAGAGAAACGTCAAAATGCTCGCGATACGGCTGTACGACGAGTATTACTCAAGGATCCTGTATACAAAGAGGATGAACGTGCTCATGATACGGCTGCTAATCGTTAGTTTCGCAAGTTTTGAGTTGTAGTAGTTTTGAGTTCGCAGTAGTGAGAGAATCAGACAAATATATCGTCCAAATAAAATTATTCAATGAATTAAAAATAATTATGACAACTGGGCTAACGACGGGTAAGTTTACAACGTTGATAACAGTACAGACGACAATGAATGCACCTGTAAACCTGGTGAGTGACTTGTAAGATGGACCAGTCAATCTCGGTAGTGCAGAAACTTTACTTGATGATGGGCAGGATGTCCTCATAACACACCTGGGACAGGCAAAAACTTGCTATCACTACTGCGTGACAATCATCATATCAGCCAATTGCCGTCCACTGCTGAACGTAAGCCTCCCCCAAAGATCGCCAACCAGGACCGGGCTGAGCGGTCCGCATCCATCCGCTGCCAGCCTTCTTCAAATCATCGATCCATCGTGCCGCAGGGCGTCCCACACGTGCGTGACAATAGTCTTGAAGAATTAGTTTTCATTAAGATGCATGGTGTGGTAAAATGAAACATTTAACATAAAACTAAAATTCTCTGGGATAATTAAATCCGAAATAAATCGTTATGTTAGAAGAGCGATGTGGCGAGAACAACGGATGGCCCAATTAGGTGGACTTATAAATACTTACGAGTATCTTCGGAAGAAAGCCTTCAACGGCGGCACTACTATTTAAGCAAACAACTTTCTCAATGATGAATACTTTCAGAACCTTACTCAACATGACGGTGAATATATAATTCTTTGTGGTGTGAGGAAACTCTCCAACACACTGTGAAAAAAAACTAGCAGTGATATGACCACTACATTGTTTTATGACGATATTAGTAGCTGAAAACACTATGGCCTCATTAAATAAAGCTTTAAACAGCTTTAAAGCCCAGTTGACAAAGAGAAAGTGCATCTTATTAAATCGGAAAAGAATTTAAAAAAGTACGACTCATTCAGTCCGCCCCATTTGTATGTTACTTACGTTTTTCGAAATGTTAGTTGTCGTTAGACCTTTTGGTCAACGTGAAATAAATCATCAATACCATCGAATAGAATTCCAAAACTGAGGTTTTCCTCATATGATGGAGTGGATAAAAGATATGCCAAGCTTTCTACCTGGAAATCTCTGAACACTCTGAAAAAGTTCTCATATTTGTTAACCACATTATACCCTGCAATATCAAAAAATTAGACGAAAACTTGGTTGTAATACAAACTTACAAACACACTCATTCTCATCCAAAGTCGTCCTTGTAAGCTTGGAACACCTTTTTCAGGCAAACTAAGAAGCGCTCCTTCAGCAATTGATTCATGTCAGCAACATTTATGCCCAATGCTTCCGACATACTTGTAGGTTCAGTCGATCTGGGGGTCTAGCCTTTATGGAATCAGAGAGTTGAATTCCCTCAGATTCTATAATCTTCTTTTTCTTTACATGTCCACACCAAATTCCATCCTGATGGCACTACTGAAGTTTTCAGTTACCTTCAGTAGCTCCATCTGACGCAAATTGTTGGGGGCAAAGAGTTTCAGATCATCCATGTAAAGAAGGTTTCCTGACTACCCCTTCCCAACCGATGCCCAGGCTTAAATCTTCCAGCAGTGTGCTTAGAGGATTCAGAGCTAAGCAAAACCAAAGTGGACTCATACTGTCGCCCTGAAATATTCCCCGTTTAATCCATACAGGCTCATCATTCCCTTGAATTGGTCGACACCCTGGATAGCGAAGAACTGTTTTCCATTGCATCATTCATGAATCAAGAAAGGTGCGGCGAGTTGCATCTATTTTATACAACTCCAAACTCCAGCACTTTCATGAGCCATGTGTGTGTATGGCACAGAGTCATAGGCTTTCTTGTAATCTATCCAACATGTCGACAGATCCTTGCGGGATCGACGAACCTATTAGCTTATGGCCATGTCTATGAGGAGTAGCTCCATAGTGCCGCGGGACCCCTTCCTACATGCATTGTGAGAGGCGGCATAATTGAGTTATTCTCTATGTGCTCATTAAGTTTTGCTCTCAGAATGGATGTAAGAAGTTTATAGACCGTCGACAAACAAGTAATCGGTCTAAAAATCTTGGGTTCCGCGGGACTACCTGTCTTATGGAGCAGGTGAGTAACGCCAGTTGTTAGAAACTGTGGTAGCGACCCAGACTCTAAGGATGATTGGAATTGAGATGCCAGTAGCGCTTGTGAGCTGCTATACCACTTAAGCCAGAAGTTGTGCAGTCCGTCCGGTCCAGGAGATTTCCAATTCGGTTACGGACGGACTGCTTTGGCTACATCTAGTGCGTTTATGTTAATTTTTTCCATTTGTGGTGTAGCTTCGCACGAGTCCGTCACATTTTGTTCAGGTCGCTCCCAAGCTCTATATCACCTCACCTTTCGTCACTCTGGAACATGCGATTCTGTGAGTATCGGTGAACCTGCCGCTTATACACTGAATACGGTTTGCCCATGCACAAACTTTCGGCTTCAGAAAGTCGATGCGCCTGGGACGTGTATTCTTGAGGGCTGATTCCAGTCCCCGAGAACGCCCGCCTCACCAAGCTCATCACACGTAGTCGTGTGATGCGCTTATTTGTTATTATAATGATTGTTACTTATTTCGCCGCCTATTCTTAGTTATATTAGTCAAAACACTGACCTTTTTAAACAAGGATGGTAACGTGCAAAAAAGAAGGTAGGGAGGGGATTATCTTTTTCCGTAGATATAATAGAGTTCAAAGTACCGACATATTCTGCAGCGCGTAGCTAATGTTGTAAACTTTAGGGACAAAATTTCTGAATGATCAGTGGACAACGAAAATAAAAATCTCGGTCAGGTACTCGTATTTATTGAACTTAGTGACGAAATCCGTTTAGAGGCTGTTCAATTTAATCGCTTGGAGCGTCCAGATGAGTTCAATGCTTTGAACTCAGTCGGATGCAGTTCGTAATGTAGATAAAGATGAAAACAATGACGGGAATGCAATAAAATAAATGGCTCGTCCTTTAGACGATTTTGACTTAAAGATCTAAGATGGTGATCCAGATCATTGTCTACAGTTACATGGGTATAAATAGGATGGTGATTGCCCAAGCTGCAGAATTATGTGAAGATGATGTATTGAGTTAAGTTAGAAGAGATTCTGTATTAAATGTAGGACAAAGTTTGACACAAGTATCATCACCACCATGTTATTATTTTGTTAATGTTAGAGCTAAAATTTCCAAAATTTTACTGTTTAAAAGGTTTTCAATATTTAATGCTTATTTCTAATAGAGGTCTGCGTGTAAATCTTCATTATGCTAGAATGTTGCTTTGTGCATACATAGAAAATGCTGGTCGCTGGGTTTGGAATCGTCACATTAAAAATAAAATTCGAGGGTACAAATATGAATGTCGTGTTTTCGTGTCGCCGTCGACCCGTGGACATGACCGAGACTCCTCAATTCCTCTGAAAGCACTCTAAGCTGTAGGTCCCGGCTGTCATTTGTAGATCTTTATCAGTCGTCTCAGAGTCAGAAGCCAAAAAGTATCGTGTTACCTAGTTACTGGGTTTTTGATATGAAATACGCAGTCTTCCTTCCTTCTACTCGTGGCTGAACCCAGTTTGACTGGCAACTGACTTTTTCTCATATAATGTTTTACCCAGAATCTCACAATGGTTGAAAATTATATACCAGAATTAGTAATATGAGGATCTGTTCTTAAAAACATACGTATCTCTAGTTTTAATAGCATACCGAAGCACTTTACACCGTTTCAAACGAACTTAGTCAGTGAAAAGAGTAGCCGATACATAACTGCAAGATAAACTAGTTATCAGTACCCGTACACCCAGAAATAGGAGTTCCCTAAAGCGAGCTTCCGTAACTTTGTTAATCAATTAAGTACTAAATTTAGGGGCAGCATAATTCCGGCAACGCTATATATACGCAAATTGGATGTATTAAGTGATAGGGGAATAGTTTTAGGAGATCCGTTTGTCGTAAATATTGAATTGGGAAATAATGTTTTGTTACAAATCTACTGTACTTTTCCAAAATCAAATGATCTACAACTAGATCCTAAAGTGCGCGTAGATGACCCAATCCGAAACTATGAGGAATATCGAAAAACGCTGAAACGAGACTCGAGCCCGATTTTGATGAAAACTGAAACTGCATCAATAGATTTTTGAAAAATCGATATTCCTAGCCAGGAATCGAACCGGTTGATTTTGAAAGAAAAAATACACAACCTGTATAATAACATTATGGAAAACTAATATAATAATATTATAAACTGATTTTATAATAATATTTACAAATACATAAAAACTTATAGATACTTTATACAAGCTAGTAGAAAATATACAAGCGGAGTAAAAAGGAAAGGGGAAAAACTCGCGCCAAGCCATGCGGTTCTAATACAGCTGGCACCCCGGCGGTGACAAGAGCCCGACGGATAATGTCGTTAATGCTGGCGTGCTGTGCTATCCGACCCGCGCTTCTACTGCAGGATAGGCCATGGTGTCCGAGGCAGTCAACTGCTTAGCCACATTGACAGCGATGTGAAGCTCTGCTAGGAGCACTCAGACGCTGGCATGTAGCGATCCGTAAGGTGGTGTCACTCAGCATATTACCTATGTCGGGTGACGGTAATTCCGTACCAACCTGCAGAGCGGCTCATCGCACTATCTCTGGGTGGATCTGTGCTTACGCACTACGTCCGATCCGAAACCGATCAGCATCCGTGAAAAGACGGTCCGGCGTAGTCGTAGAACAATTAGATGGGTTCTCGGGCATCGTCGTATTCGGGCAAGCCATTTTCCAAGCATTCACTGCTTCGGTCAAATATGGCACTTCAAAGTCAACCAGTGATTGAGCTAAAATTCTTATGGTTAACTCTTCAGTGCTGCGGACCGAAGACAAGAAGCCCGGTAAGCTCAGCTCACACTAGAAATTTAGCGGATACCGAGCTCACCGAAAAGCTTTTCGAACGTGTAGAATCCTGTAAGGGAAGCTGAGCAATTGCTCCCAGGCACTTTCTAAGTTCTCTTGGGTCGCAAGACGAACGCATTGCGCTAAATTAAGCACAACGGACTGTCTCTCGTCCCGAGGAAATCTCCTTAAAACTGGTGTTGTTTTTATTTAATTTTGACAGCGTTTACAAAGGGTATGTTCGAAAGTAGCTGGGGGGTACGAAAGTTCACTATGTGGTTTATGGACCTTACCATATTATATCCTCAGCCCCCGTTCGACTTTTCAGGCAAAAGGGCAACTCACCAGCCAAGTCGAGTCGAGGGATGTGGTAGGTTGACTGCTACTGGTTCCGGCATCGCTACAGTCGGGATTTAACATAAAAACAAACAATACAAAATAAAAAATAAAGTCATAACACCGAAGTTCCAATTATCACTACGCTATGCCATACACTGTACACTCTAATCACTTTAATTAAAAATAAACCGATACAAAATTAACTAAAACACAAATAATTTTGCACCATACACCAAAAATCAAAAATGAAACTGTCAATATTATGTACTGGACTACTTTGGCGCAGCGCCGTCGGGGCCTGCGGCTTCCGAACTCTTAAGTCAAAATATTCATTTTTCATAGCAATGGTTCCTTTTCCAACAATACGTTACTTCTTTAAAAGCAAATGTAATGTCTCTTAAGAATAGCGTTGTTGCCCTGAATCCACGACATTCATACATAGGCACTTTTTACACATTCCACTTGGTTTATCGAATTTTGACACGTTGACACAAACCGCACCGCCATATAAGAATAAGAATAAGAATATTTTATTTGCATTTAAGACATGGTACATTTAAGGTCTTATTTTTAGTATCATGATCTAACATGTTTTGCCATTTACTGGCATACAAATATTTGAGAAATTGTTCACAAAAATAACGAATTTGATGTATTTATAAAACTAATGTTTTGTGATACAATCAATAATAAAGTTATATTCAAGACTTTTAATGTAGAAAATTACAGTAATATATATGCACATATAATAAGTTTTTAAGATTTGGATGGGTAATAGTGGGCCATTATACTTAGTTGAATACTTCAGTTCAATAGATAGTTATTATATTTGTTTTACTTCATAATAAAACGGCCATGTTGAACGCTCTTGACCATATTATAAATATTATTTTTAAAAAGACTTGTGTATCCCATAGTCACTATATTTTATGTTCTGGTGATAATTTTATGAAGTCAACAATGTTGGCTCATTTAACCACCATCCCCTATCCTCCTAAAGTAGTTTTTTTGTGCTTTTTCGTTCAGTACTTACATCGCAAAACACATATTTCCTGATATCTTGTATGGCATGAATTAAAAGTAGTAGTTGTAGATTTAAATGTTTTCTCTTCACTAAATTTATTATTTATTACGGCATCTTCGAAGACCTCTCCAGTCTTTATCAAAACATATACATATTATCCCACCTGTATTTCCCGAAGCGTTACGTAGTGTACCTATAGTGCACCCTCATTTCTCCAGTTATAATTATGTAAGTCCCAAGCAAAAAGGGGCGAGTCTATTGTCATCACTCGAGCACAAATCTAGATTCCGGGCTGCTACTAACGAATTCCAGATGTAAACTGAACAATCACCATCATCATTTAACCAAAACACGTCCATTGCTGTTGAACAGAAACTTCTGCTAAGCATCGCCGCAACTAATACCAACCATGACTCCTGTTCACGCTATAAACAAGAGACATTACGATAAAGTAAATCCTCTTGGAGTATGGATCCAAGACGTCGGAGATAAGCATTTATAGTAAGGTTTAATTTACGCACTTGTTGCTCACCCGGCTTCACTCGTTTCAATTAACTATATTGTCACGTGGCTTGAATTCGTTAGCGGTGGACCCTATTCTTGTCTTTGACGCAGTGTCGAGTGGTTTTGAAGTTGGGATAAAAATGTGTCGCGTATTACGCGGTTTTGTCAGGCATAATAACATTGAACGAAGGGCAGTGAATATCTATCAACACGATTATTTCTACTTTCATGATTCAAGGACAGTATAAATAAGTTGCAATATACAAACTAAAGAAATACTTCTAAGTTTTCAGCTTATCAACGATGGATATACGAGTATCCCAATGGATGTTTGTTCGTGCACCTCACCATCCTTGCTAAAATAAAAGCTATAATTTAATTTTAGTACCTAAACCATAAAATATTTAATTAAAAGCTAGTTCCACTGAAATCTGCCACTCCGATATTATGAAAAAAAAATGTATCATGATTTTCCATCTATTTCTATGAAGTAGGAATATTTTGACTTCACAAACAACACAACAGTTTGATATCGGCAGCATATTTGATAGCTTTTTGTTTTTGTTTGATAGTTTTGTTTTTAACGACTAAAATTAAATCGGATTTGGATCCCTTCTATAATAATATGATTTTCCATCTAGTAGAAGTATCATACATATGGGCAAATATCACGAATACAATTTGGGTTCGATAAAATACTTCGTCATCATCACCCACATTTCGCTTCGATTTCGCTGCAGTATAAAGTAGAGAAAATATACCTGAATATGTAACAGTAGACGACAATATAATTCATAAACCTGGACTAATTGCACAAGCTTTTAATGACTATTTTATAGACGAAATTCAACCAAATAATTCTACTCCTTCCTATACAAATGTTGAAACTAATAGTAACTCCATATTTATTCCTCCTACAGTACCAGCAGACATAGTGGCTATAATTCGCTCTTTAAATAATACTAATAGCCATGGATATGATGGCATCATAACGAAAGTGGTCAAGCTTGTAGCGCAATTAATAGGACCTGCTATGAGTTATATCATTAATCTTTGCATTGAATATGGCCATTTCCCAGACAAATTAAAAATGACTGTTATTAAACCTATTCATAAAAAAGATAATAAAAATATCATGGGTAATTATAGACCGATAGCACTTATTCCTATTTTTTCTAAAATAATTGAAAAAGTGATATACAATAGCCTTTCGTCGTTTTTTGAAAAGCATGATCTCATAGCTAGAGAACAATTTGGATTCAGGAAAGGTAAATCCATTAATATGGCGATTTATGACGTGATCAAGAAAATTGTTTGCAGTGTTGATGCTAGAACTCCAGTGGCGGCCTTGTTTATGGATATGTCTAAAGCATTTGACCACGTAGATCATGGTATACTGCTAAACAAATTAGAGCGTTATGGGATCAGAGGAACTGCATTAAACCTATTACAATCTTATCTCTGTGATCGCACTCAAATCACAACGCTTGATAGGCTATGTCCGAGCTCGAAGGTTGAAAGAACATACATGTCACGTCCTAGGAAAACAACTTATGGTGTTCCCCAAGGTAGCATTCTTGGCCCTCCATTATTTAACATTTACATAAATGATATGCCTAAGGTCAGTAAACATCAAATGGTCTTATTTGCTGATGACAGCACTATTTTGTTTACTGGTAATGACATTAATATTCTTGAAAATGACATAAATGACGATCTTAAAAATATAATAAATTGGTTAGTTAGTAATAATCTAAAAGTAAATCTTAATAAAACTAAGATAATGACATTTAATCAAAGAACAAATAAACCGAAACTGAATATTAAATATGGTAACGTAGCAATCTCTGAAAGTGACATGACAAAATTTCTGGGCCTTCACATAGATAGTCATCTGACTTGGAAACATCATATCGACACTTTGTCAAAGAAGCTTAGTCAATTTGCGTATGCTCTGTACAAACTATCAAAAACGGTTAACCGCATTACAGTACAAATAGCTTATAATGCTTATGTGGCTTCCAGCATTAGGTACGGAATCATTTTCTGGGGCAACTCTACTGACAGAGAAGTTGCTTTTAAAGCTCAGAAGAAATGCTTGCGATCGTTTACCAAATTACAATCGATTGATAGTTGTAAACCATTGTTTGAGGAACTTAATTTGCTCACTCTACCGTCAATGTACATATATGAAATGGGAGTGTTTGTTCACTCCAACTTGCATTTATTTGAAAAACTGCGCTCTCGCCGTTATCAGAATACCATTCATGTTACCTCTCATAAAACCGCATTTTTCAGCAAAAGTGTGCTAGGTATGGCCCCAAAAATATATAATAGTATACCAGCAGCTATCAGAAATAAAGAGTGTCTGGGATCCTTTAAGAGGTCTCTGTTTAAATTTCTATTAGATAGATGTTACTACTCCATCACTGAGTTTACTACTGATAAACAGATGTATGTCGATTCCGACTTGCTAATTAAGCGCTTTTGATTTTATTTATTGATTAAGCATGAATGTTTTTATTTGTCTAAGATTGTAATGACCTGTTTACTTAACTGACATATTTATAATAGAATTATTTGTTTAATGTAATGACATGCCATCTGAATTGGAACTGTAATTCTAATTGCTTGTTTATGTAAATTTTGTACGCCATATATTGGCAAAACATAGCGCATATATATTAGACAATGTACCATCTGTAACCATACCTATGTTCAACAAAATAAATGATTGATTGATTGATTGATATATAATCTCCCTTTTCTTGTACCAATTGCCATGCTGCTGTGCCAACCTCATACAGGTTTTACTCGTGATGTCAACAATGTCGTTAGCCCAAAAAAACACTTACGTACAGCAAATACTATCAACAATATGTTTATGAATTTGTACTCAACTCAATGAAATCACAAATGTTAGTTAACCTAAACGCCAAGACTCACACTTGCAATCATAAAATGTCCAAGTCTCTTTCTTCGTGTCGCTGGCTTTAAACTTTGTATGTGTCAGTGACACTTTGACTTCATGTTTTGGGGAATAGATGCCAGGAAAGGAGATGGCGCTTAGTTTGCGACTCGGCTCCACATCGACACCCTGCTGTTGATACGTTTAAGTATTTGGGACAGACACTTCTATTTAGACCACGGGAGTTGTGTATTTAATCTGATTAAAACATTCTTTATAAACTTTAATTTGTATTGGTGTAAGCACAACGAGTATATTTGGAGCACTCTTATATTATAATAAGGCATACTATACAGCACCCAAGATCTCATGAACATTTTTTTTTCATTCTAGTATATTCTGTCTTCGTTGAAAAACGTGCATCATTCTTTGATTGCCGTATCGAGTGCTTTCATAATAGCATGTTCCAGAATTACGGGACCATCAAGTTGGGAGCAAGTTAAATGGTAGACTGCACTACGAGAATTAAACTTATCCTGGCACTCGACACGTCGTAAATCTTTATATTAGTCGCTTGCGACTTTTATTATGTTGTAGTATAGCTTGGATTCACTGGATTCAGGATGTTATTGTGCTAACATGCCAAAGCGTGGTAGGTAGGTGCTGAAATAAAATCTCTTTGAAGACTGTTCATTTCGAGCCACATGTGCGGAATCTATTGACAGATGAAAAACATGATCTCTTTGAGATCTGTCTTCTGGAGGTTATAGCTGGTTTACAATTCAATTTAAATTGATTCAAAATCAAAAATGAGAACATATTATCTTAAATTCTACTACATATATACATATGGCAGATTACTAAAGTGTGTTACAGTGAAGGGCAAAGCCTTTCGCTAGGAATTAGGACGCAATATATTTACACCTCAAGTATGGCCGCGATTTTACAGGCAGAAAGAAAATGGCTATCGTTTAATAGTCAAAATTGAGTGCTCTTTTTAGAAGTAACCAAGACTTGAATAATAATAACAGGTCAATATCCAGCGTCGAACGGACACTTAAGATTCTAAGCTTTGAGTATAACCACGGCCATTATCATAAAGCTATCTTAGGATGAGCCCAAAAATGTATAAATTAGGGAATCCAGCACGAATCCCCTACATTCCGAGGCGTTAATCCCGCGTTTAAAATCCTACGTTTAAATTTCTTGTCTGGACGTTTACCGTGAATCTTTGCATAAATAAACTTGATGTTTTGTTTTTGTGGGTGAACATGCAAAAGTAACTCTGAAATCAAAGATATATTTCGAATCAAATATTTACAGACACTTGTGAACTGTCAAATCGGTCAGTGAAAATCGTGACGCTGGTTGCTTGTGGTTGCACGCCTTACATATATTCCCCAAAGCCTATACTTATACCAATGCTATTCCTGATTCACAATTTTCTTTTATCATAACTTTGAAGAAACTAAACACCATTTCAGAGTCCAGGAACCAAAAACAATACCCTTAGTATTCAACATTTCCGTCCACTCTAAATTAACACAATAACTGTTCATCAAACTATTGTGAACTACCCTTTATCTTACCTACGAACGTCAAGAAATAGTCTGACAAGGGTATGCGCAATTCCGTCCAAAGCAAACAATGCAGAGAGCGAGAATTTGTAAATCCCGGGAATCTGAGTCCGGGAATTCATAATTATGGACACGTGACCCTTTGAACGAGGTTGCAGTGTACTTTTTATTAGGTATCTTTCCTTGGCTTGAGTCCTATTATCAGGTCCTCTCGAGGCAGACCGTCTTAATCTTCATTAGATTTAGACGGGTGAGTTTTCAAAACTTTACAGGTACGGGACCGATGTTCCTGTTTTTGACATGGTTAACTAAATCACTCCGGTTCAGAGAATAACTTCAGTTATTATTCGAGTGTATTTGGAAAGGATTTATCATGTATATCAAAACATCGAATCAAGGGTACTTGCACCATTGATCACCGCAGTCAAGGACCTGTTTGGGGGAACCCCATCTTGAATCTTGTCACAGCTTGTCGTCTTCACTAATCCTATCTTTGTCAACATGCCATTTCTTTGTTTCTATGTTCTTTGGCTCCAAAACAAGGCGAGTTTAATCACTCTCCACTTATTCGCGTAATTAGAGTCAATATTTTTCTTTATTTTAGTCTGGCCGTCAAGTTTCCTTAATTGCTAAAGGCTGCAGAAATGCTCATTCAGAGATCCTATAAAGTTTTTCAATTTGTCAGGGAGAATATAATGAGTAATCTACATTAGATTAGTATTCTATATTTCCACCCTGTCGTGATTTTAATAAAAACCTGGTTTGTGGGTGTTACATCGTTGCTGAGTAATTACAATCATTCGTTTACGAATTCCAGTTTCCATTACTCGTATGTTAATGGATTCAATTGAATTCAGTAGTTGATTGAATGTGTGCTGAGGAGTGTTTTTTTAGTCTTCTTAGAAACAGCAGGAGATAAGCTGATTAGCAAGCTTAGTAACTTAAAGTTAACAATGACGGGAACATAGAACTAGTAGGCATTAAACATTTGAACTAGCATTTTTACATTCATTTATTTCCTGCCATTACATATTTCTTTTGAAAAATTATAGCAAAACAGCTGTATACATAATTTATATTTTTAAAAGTGAAAGGAAAGCATAGAAACTGGAGTCGGCCACATTTCGATTCTATTGCCCCACGTTTCCTTTCTTTGACAAAAAGATCATAATTTCATCTCATACACGTCCATAGCTACCTACTCATTGACCACCATCAAAAGGACGAGTGTCGGTTTCTTTTCAGAAACGTGACTCTTTCATCCCCTAAAAGCAAAAAAGGACGCGGGTACAACATTTTATATTTCCTTGTAAAGTACAGTTTATGAGCTACGAATATCCCATGAATGGTGATGACCGTTCGGACTCCTCATTTAAACTGTATTTAATATTTATTCGCCCATGGGGTTGCCAGTGGAATTGGATTTTTGCCTAAATTAACCTATAAAGCACTGTGTACGAGTGAATCGGGGATTATTGTTTTTTACAACCTAAATGGGGAATTTGTCGCTTGTGTGACAATTTTTTTCGGTCGTCCGTTTTCGGCAGATTATTTGTACAGTATAAGTACTCCCTAAAATTAATGAATTTTACTATTTTCTTTCACCATTGTTATTTGTTAAAAAAAAGCCTTACAATAAAAACGGTCAAATAATGTTCTTAAAAATTCCATCAAACATGAACTTAACCCCAGGGCACCGCCGAAAGAAAAAATATAATGGCGGGCTACCAATTTGTGCGGCAATTTATCAATAGCCGGCAACAAGCGGCCTTTGCTAACCAATAGGACCCCTTATGGAACCCTTTTACAAAATTTATTGTATAGCCTCCTTAAGGAGTTCCTACGCGATATAAATAAAAAAAATCTAAGGCCACCATATTCCATTTTGCATACGTGAAATCGTAATATTTGTACCGTTTTTACGAAAACATCCGGGGACATTTTCGCTTTATTTTATTTTATGTGGCGTTGTGCAAAATATTATGACTAGTAATTTTAAAACTGTCATTTTGCATTCGGTTGAAAATGTTGTATTTTTATTCTTGTTGTATTATTTTCATGTGCAGTCTTTATTAATCTGATGCAGGCTTCTTTACAAAGTCAAAGCTGATTTATTATAAATATGTTAGATAAGTGTTAAGTTTCATATAGTAAACTGTGCTTCTTGTATATATTAGTACATTACCTAAAAATCCTAACTTTCTAAATTATAATATTACTAGCTTTTGCGCGCAACTTCGTTCGCGCATATCCCGTTTTTTCTCGTTCCCGTAGGAATTTCCCGTTCTCGTATAACCATAGCTTTTCTCAAAAATTTGGCTATCATGTAGAAAAAGAATGTTCCAAATCCGAACATACAAACAAACAAAAATGTCAGTTTTATTTGATTACTATATGTAGTAACGATAAATGTGAAAGTGAGTTTGTTTGTTACGCCTAAATTGCTGAACCGATTTGTTAATAAACCAATGTTCGGCGCAAATAAACTCTTATTCTTTCTTTCTATGATTTTGGCTCCAATAATTTATAATATGACCCACGACTATAAGAGCTGAGAATGATGTTAACAAATTCAAAAGAATGCTAACAGGCTTTACGGTTCAAAAAGCGTTTTATTCCATTGGTGAATTCATAACAGATAATTTAAATACATAATGGTAGGTATATCCTTATGAGAGTCCAATGTCCGATTTATTTAAGCTCAATCCTATTTAATTGTAATCTATTACGTTTAAAAAAAAAAAAAAAAAAAAAAGACATAGCGATCCTGACATTAGAATAAGATCTTATTGTATTGTAATAGGTACAATACAATAAGATCTTATTCTAATGTCAGGTTTTACAAATAAATAATTTGAATTTGAAACTCTATTTAACGCGAGCGAAACCACGGGCAGTATTTTATAACGTATATCACACAAAATATTAATTGACCCTCTATGGATTTCTTCAAGCAAGCATTAACTGTTTTATGGAAACCAGAACTAAATTCCAATAATTTTGTATTTCATATTCCATAAATAATGTTTCCGTGAAACTAAATTCGGTTACTAATGTTGGTTGCTTTTATCGCAGGTTGTTCAACCGTCACTGGGGATAATTAATATACATCAACCGCTCCCAGAACGATTCCATGAAGGAAACTGGTTTCAAGACTTTTGGGTAAGGATCGTAACACACGATTTGTGAAAAAAAACTTAGCATGTCATTCCTGATGTTCATTTTTACAAATGAACATTTCCGTGATAAGTTTAAGAAATTTGACTAGTTGTGGGAAGAAATTAGGTTGATAAAAAAATCAGATTATGGTATTTAAAAAAAAAGTCTACAGAAATCGTTGGTGCATTGCATTCGCGTCGGTTAGGACATAAAATCAAAAGAACTTTTTAACCAGCCTGAACTGCCCTACTTCTGGGCAAAGGCCTCCTCCATTCCTTCCATTTATCTCGGTATTGTGCTTCATCTCGCCAATGCTTAAGGAAGCCTTTTACGGGCTACGCGCCATCTTCTTCTCGAACTGCCAAGACCCCGTTGAGCTGTACCAAGGCTCCAGTCTTACGATATAAGGGCCCACTTAAACGGCATCCAGCAGACACAGTCTACCTAGTACCACTTCATCCTTGCAGCTTTTAAGTTCTTTTACCCAAAGGTTTATTGGTAGAGAATGGCTTGTTGCATTAAGTCCACCAATGTGCCACTTCTGTACTTAACGTTTAAATAAACATTAATATGGTCTATTCTTTCCACTTTAACATCTATGAAACAAAGACAAAATGGCGTTACTCTGTAAACGAAAGTTTTATATAAAAATATTCCTATAAAATTTTAAGTAACCTGTAACTGTACTGTAACAAAGAAACAAAATTTTCATTTATTCCAGGTGGAAGTTATTTCTTACATTCAATTCTAAATTCACTATTTACCACACTACATCAACGTCCGACTATCATCTCTACGGCTCCTCTACGGTGCTACCGGCAAGTATTTAAGAAAAGCGGCCTTTATTTACATAAATAAATAAATAGCTTGTGTCTATAAAAAACTGAAAACAATTTTCAGTTAACCCTAATGCGACTTCAGAATAATCAGAATAAATTCTCTTCGTAGCAGGAATGGGGCGCCGAATCTGATCGAGTCAGTTGGTAGCGGCGACAAACGCGATTGTTAATACGAAGTAGAAATAAACGAGAACTGTGAACTTGTGATAAAGCTTTCTCTTTTACTTACAATAACCATTTATAACTTCGTCTTTTTAAGAAACTCACGATTTTGTGACCTCCAAACTCAGTAAGTAATACGTACAAAGTGATGGAGTAAAGTGAGAAACCACCTACCAGGTTACTTGTTTATATAAATCGATTAGATTAGATTATGCTTTATTGTACAATAATCTAGTTATACAACGAATTACAAGAAATCTATGGGTAGATAAAATGGAATGTCGTATAAAAAAACAGAGATGGTCTGATTTTTCAATGTTCAGATAAAATAACACAAAGTGTGTTTATTTGCGCCAGGTATGACATAAAGTATTAAGTAGAGAAAATACAAATATATACCAGTCAAAATCATAACCCTCCTTTTTGCATAGCCGTAGTCGGGTAAAAAAAAGGTCAAATATGCGTCACATCCGCTCAAAACGGACATCAAAGAAGTCATATGTTAAAATGTTTCTTCTATACTCGCAAACCGTCATATTTTTCAGGTAAAAGTTTTCTTCAATAAACCTTACTATAGAGAAATCGGTCCCTGTATCGATCCAATAAAACGGTGTCATCAGTAACACACGGAAAAAATACGCATGAACTTAAGATCTTCAAAAAAATTCTACGAAGATCCTTCCCTTAAGCCTGGCAGGGCATAATCAAAAGGAACATCCGTCACAGCAATAAACCTTGTGCCGTTATTCTTACGGCCAGATTAGAAACAAACGCATCGTATATTTTATCCCGAGTTGAGCGAGGAGGAAACCATGCTCTCGCCGCCATCATTATGAATTTTACATTGTACATTCATAACTGAATCGATATCCAGCGAACAACAAGCGGGAACCAAGTGCTTTCCCTTGTCGCTCCTTACAAAAAGTAGCTTTCAATAACTTGGATACAATACCCCCATTCAATACTTGCCCAAGTTTTTTTAACGGCTCAATTAATTGCCTGTATTGTTTATATCTTTTGTTATAACCAAAGTTTTGATAATGGTGGGAGCGGATACAAAAATTAATCATAATCCGAATTAATTGTTAAAGTTTTTATCGTTGGTCATTGTACTTGGTTTATCTTTCGCTGTTCGATTTTTCTCTTAACTGCATTTTTCGAAAATTTTCTGACATTGAGTATGATGACATTTACGTGGGTCACACTGAAGGTTTTTAGAAAATAACGGAACGATGTAGAAGTCTGTCAATATTTAAATTGCTTTTCGGAAGAGTCTCCGTTCTTTTCTAAGTAACGTCGCATGAGATGGAACTGGAACTAACTGAAGCAGTGGGCCCGTTCTTCTGTAGAGATCTCTTCCACGCCTTTTTCAAACGCAGCCACGGCATCTTCAGGTTTCATAAAACGAATTCCTCTAAGTTTATCTTTAATTTTTGAAAATAAATACAATTTTTAAGGTTTCAGGTCGGGACTGTAAGGAGGATGACTCACTAACTCCACACCTTCTATAGACAAAATATATTCAATAGCTCGTCTGGTGGAGTGAGCTGGAGCGTTGTCGTGGTGGGGGAGAATCCTGTTTCTTGGGCGCTGTTGTCTAACATTTTCCAAGACAAGTGGTAAACAATAACTGACATACCAATCTGCAGTAACAGTAATTTTATCTTCTAGCGCAATTGTTGCGAAATGACCCGTCTATCCAAAGAATGAGGCCGTCATCTTTTCCCTTGGCTTCTGGGTAGAAGCCAAGGGAAAAGATGGCGGCTTTGGTCTTTACTGAACAGTAAAGAAGGGTTTCTTTACTGTTGTTGGCAAATCTTCGAATGGAAATATTCATTACGCAGATTGTCTTTTGGTTTCGGGTTTGTAACAATATATCCAGCTTTCGTCACCTGTAACGATGTCATATACAGCATTCGCGTCACCTCCGTCATTTTTCAAGTCAAAATTTTCTCTAATCAAATCTACTATGACGCACGATAGACACTTTTTAGATTACCGCCAATTTGTAAAAACAAATATCTTATGTATTCATTACACATGATCAAAGAGTTCCTAATTCAAAATTTAAATAAATTTTTCATCGACTGCTTTTCTTACTGGCCTGTTCTAAAAAACTTTAGTGTGAGCCCCGTATGTCGAATTTGATATTTAATATGAGTGAAATATAAGAAATCATAAATAATCGAAAGTCATCTTACGAAAATTTCATAACATCACAAAAATGATAAGTACTCATATTTTGTGATGTTATGAAATTTTCGTTAATCCACCCCTTGATTTGTATTTTCATGTCAAATCTAAACACAAAGCAATCACTCGCTGCAAATTATGCGTTAACGTCAGTGGCATGCGGTGGGTCTCAAGAAAGGGTAGGCAAACGGACAGTAACAAAAAAAAAACTCACCACATTCTTCAAAGTTCAAATCACGATATTCTGACGATGCAAATTATGAAAGATTCGGCCACCCCAAATATCTTATCCAAGTGGGTGATAGTTAGAACACGTCACTTGCAAGATATCCGATGTGGCCTTTAAGGGCCCTCATTCATGTGATTCGCTGCTATATAAATATATATAATAAGTTAACTACGGGTTTTACAGCAGTGAAAAAGTTAAATTAAACTAACTCATTTATAAATTAAATCCACGCGCCTATCTTTTTTCAAATATGATTTTAAGACCTGATCATAAAAAGTAGGCTTGCGTCGTAGTTCGACCATTAATTCTTTTTCGATAGAAATTAAAGATAGATTTGTGAGTCGTTGCTGACTCTGTGTGTTTCTTAAATAGGTGTGGATACGTTTTATGGATGAAAATGAACGTTCTGCCGATGCGCTGCTCGCTGGGATAGTAACTATAAACTTCGCCAACCGTAAAACTTCAGAAAAAACTTTATCTAAATTATTTTTATTTAAATTTTGAATGATACTATATATGCTACAATTCGCAAATTCAGGCGATTTATAAATACAGCGCAATTCATTTTTTAATCTATCAAAATTAAAATTAGCCTGATAAGTATTAGTGAACTCTCTGATTTCCTTTTCAGGGAATTGATCACTATATTTAATAAAATTCTCACAAGAAAGTAACTCAAAGAATTTCAAATTTTTAATATTCATGTAACGATCTCTTAATTCGCTGAGTACATTATCAATTATTTCCATAAAAATTCGCCGATAATGTATTTTTACATCATCGACATTGCGCTTTCTTTTGGGCGGTCCGGTAATGCGAACAGTTGCATCATAATTGATCTCGAACCTATCTCTGTAACGAGCTAAAAATGACTCGAATTCTTTTATCTTTTTTACACAATATGCGATGTCACAAGTTTTTTTCTGTATAATATCGTATATAATATCGGTTTCAGCAAAAATTTCAGCTAAAATTTCCGCGAATGTTTTTAAAAATAAATTAAACTCGAATTCTTTCATGTTAAATAAAAATGAAGTGACTTGTGACAATGTATCACCATCCCAGTGTTCTGTATTTTCATTCATTTCCTCAAACAACTGAAGGAGGTGAGAAGATTCGTTATTAATTATATTTAACGTGCGCGAGTGATATGTCCACCTAGTTTCGGCGACACGAGGCAGCTTTTTCATAACGGCAAATTCGTTATAATACGCCATTCGTTTCGTACTAGTGTGAAAAAAAACCGCAATTGATTTTATTATATTAAAAAAGCGTTTTGTTTCAGGAACCCGTTCAAAAGATTTCGATAAAACTAAATTTAATACATGTGCTGAACACCATACGTACATAGCTTGCGGACATTTTTGCCTCACCAAAGCCTGCACACCGTTAATTTGAGAGGATAAAACTGCTGCCCCGTCATAAGTTTGAGCAATTAATTTAGAATGACAATATAAATCTGCTAAAGTTTCCAAAATTATAGAACTTAAGGTTACAGCGGTCCGATCCGCGCTGACATCTACGTATTTAATAAATCGATCCACTACTTCGGAATCACGAAAATATCTTAAAATCAGACTGTTTAATTTCGTCTTTAATGTGATCAGTCATCACAGATGCAACGCTCGAGATCAAATCATTTTGCGTTCTGTTCGACATGCCTGTGAATGAGGTACTTGCATTTTGTAAGTGGGTTTCTAAAACTCCGTCATATTTTGCTAATAAATCTACTGTTTCTAAATAATTACCTCTATTCAGTGATGATAATGATTCATCGTGGCCGCGAAAAGCTAATTCTTGTTTTCCCAGAAAGCATACAACATCGATCAGTCTCTGAAAAATATTTCTATTTCTATCTACTTTGGAATTATGCCTTTCTATATCTAATCTTAACTGGCTATTAATACCTGTTTCAATACGTGATTTATCAAATGTATTTAACTTTAAGCAAGCTTCTAGATGTTTTTCTGATAGGTCATTTTTTGCAGAGGAATGGAAGTTATGCAAATCTATATCCCTCACTCCACTTACTAGAAGTATTAAACAAAATGCACGGAAAACAAAATAATTTATTTGTGTGGAGACATCCACACAGCCATTTATATGTTGCATAATTATGAGGATTAAAATGATGAGTTCGAGATGATGAATTACCATGTTTTTGGATTTATTCTCGTAATTCGGGTAAACATCGACCTCTAGACACAATTAGAATCTTATCATTATACGCTAATTGCGAAAACTTATTGCTTTTAATTTCTAATAAACACACATCGTCAGCACAGATTTCACATTCACCATCAAACACCATTTTTAACTAAATAAACTTTTATATTAGCACTACAGTAAGTTTCAAAATGAATTACTTATAACTCAATAACATATTATAAAAGGTAAACAGTTGAGATCGCGATCACATGAAACAATATGGTTTCTTAAACACTACCAAATAAAATAGCATTATTTTAGTATAACGAAAGCTCTAAAATGGCAGATTTCTAATTTTGCCGAATTATATATTGCCGCAACCAATCACTGCCTAGCAGTGTGGCCGTAACATAGAAATCTTAATCCAAAAATCTAAGCGAAATTTCCCACATTCGGGGAAAAAATGTAATTCATGCCGTTTTTAATTATTTTTATAGGGTTTTTGCTATTCCTTACAGTTTAAAATTTTTGGAAAAGTATAAATTTAACAATACCACACATATTTTTTTAATTGTGTTTAGTAGTCTTATAGGAAACTATCGTGTATGTGTGTAGTCTGTTTCTCGAATTACCAGCAATTCCTCAAATCATCACAACTTGGCAACCCCACATAATTCATTCAATTTTAACTAGCCAATCAGATCAACTACTGTGGTCGGAGTTGAAGCATAAGTTCAGTCATAATCTAAACATGTGTGCCGTTCATACACACGAAATTATGCAGCTGTGTGCTACACAAGCGTAAATTTATGAATGGAAATAAGGCCGATAGCGCGTTTGCCTAACCACGTAGTATAGTGAGTTACGCGAGCGCCTAGCGCTCCGCGCTGCTACATGTTTTGCTCTAAACATTTTAACAGGAGTTTTAACTTTTTTTTATATTGTTTTTGTTGTATTATTTTATTACATGTTGTTTTATTAATGCGTTCTTTGTAGGGCAGGCATGGTCTAATATCGTCCTTTGTGGGCACGCCACTGGTTAACGTTGACAAGATGGCCGCATTAATTGTATTCAGATGCGAGTCAGCTAATGCTTGCACTACACAGTGGTTATTTACTCGGCTACGTCAACTAACGACACTGCGTCTTGCACTGTTGGAAGATTTGCTTGGCAAGCAGATAAACAAACAGTGTTTTTCGTGTGGCCCGTAAGTTGGCGGAATTTCCGTCGTTCAAAATGCGTCCAGAAAATACATCTAGAACTTAAGTTAATTTATTTTACACGTCGATATATCACGACGTAATTTCGGTGACTTACGTTTGAGTTACTCCTGAAAGAAAAATTGGCTAAGGACCTCACACAAGCCCGCTTGCGCAAACCAGAGTTATTTTTTAACTCCGAGTTAGTTTTATCCCGGGGTCATTCTTTATGAAATATTTGATTTATTTAAACTAATAAAAATAAATTGTAACTAACTGAGTTAAAAGATAAATCTGGTTTGCGCAATCAAGTCCTAAGAATACTAAGTCCTCTTATTTTTTACGCACTGCTATTGCTAGCACTGAAATGAAAATAAAATGAACTGAAAAAAATCAGATCATAACGTAAATCCTGAAATATGTACAGCCAATAAGAGTTGCTTTTATTAAAGCATATCTGCGCTAAAATAAATTGCTTATACATGTTTCAGGATAGGGATGGGATGAGATATAACGTTAATATTTAATAGGTAATCATCCTTTTTATATAAAATTAAACTGTTCTGTAAACATGTCGAAGTGAAGGCTTGGGTGAAGTGATCACGAGGTGAGCTGTCAATCCATATAATCAAGATGTCACGTGATCACGGAGTGAGCTGTCAGTCGACCGTCAGTATTTTACATGAAGTGACTGCCTACCTAACCTCAAAAACTCAGTAACTGGGTAAATACAATCAATTTGTTTTATTTATATTTTCAAAATACCTGCTCCCGTTCTATTGTAATCTACTCTGTATATTGTGAGTGTGTATTTACGGACTAGCAGGTACTTGTCCAAAAATATCATAATTCTTAATCACAACTAAGCAGTTGAATTATTAATCACATCGTTAATCACAACTGGGTAGTTGTAATTCAAATGATTCTAGGGTGATGATGGAGGTGGCTAAAGAGACGTCACGGCGTCTTCACCTTTCGCCTGAAGCAGGACACTCACCGGACACGTTTGTTACGAAAGGTACCTGTTTCAGATTCGGCGGGAGGATACGCCTGGGTGTCACCTTTGTGTGGATCGCCCGAAGGACACGGTGGAGCATACGGTTGAGGTCTGCCCTGCTTGGGCGGAGCACCGCCGTGTCCTCGAAGAGGCAATTGGTGGTGGCGACCTTTCGCGCCCGGCGAAACAGTAATGCAAGCAAAGGAGGAGCTGGGACGCGTGAAGGAGAAGCAAACCTCACGCCCCAGCAGCTAAAGAAGAAAAAGGATCAACAGACGAAGACGCCCCGGGCGTCGGGAGTCACAGGGCGATTTCCAGACACGATAGGCGCGGCCCTGCGGACGGCGAGCGATGGGCGGCTCACCCTCCGATAAGGACCTACCGGCCTATTCTGTCAAAATGTCACCGTTTAAACTTAGGTGTAGTTAGCATGAAGTTAACTGCCATTCCATCTTGTTTGTATGACTTGACAGCTCACTTCATGTTCACTTCATCTAGGCTTACACGGTGTTGGGTTTACAGAATCACACTGCAAGCCCGGGTCCCGCTAGGGCCAGTGACTTCCAGGGTTGCGGAATTTGTCTGGATCACAAAGGGTATTATTGGATTTTAGTCAGAGCTTGAAACTCGCTTCCGCTCCGCCCAGAGCGAAAGGAGTCATTTGATGCATTCCCATCCAATAAAAAAAGACCTCAAGGTAAAGAAAGCGGTTACACTATTCAGAGTGCATTTAGACTAACTAGTTCTTGACTTTCAACGATGGAATCGATTTGTTCCGTTTTCGCTTTTTCATTATTTTTTTCGCCCACTTTTTGAAAATAAGAACAGTTAGTAAAATACACTCATAGAACACAGTTCGATCATACTTTCTAGCACAACCGAAATAAAATATGCTTCATATTTAAAAAGAAATCAAAAGTTTAAATGATAAAATGAAAGTTAAAACTCACAAATTTAGTTTATGCCAATTTAGTGATATAATTATACCTCCCCTGAAAATTGAATCCATCCAATACCGACCGCGACATCCATAATAATCACAACACTACAGCACATTACTGCTGAACGGTCGAAGGAAGGGGCAAACATTAAAATGGTACATCGCGGGTTTTTATTCGCCCGCGATAAGGACGCGCGTTCGCGTGCATCCACTCACGTCCGTCTGGAGCGTCTTTATTACGGCAATATTCTATTCTGTACGTTTTAAGTCGATGTGCAATCTTATTCTTTGAGCTTTAAATAGTGTTGGTTTAGTATTTTCCACGGGTTCTGAGATTATATTGATTTCAAATTATTTTGAGTGCGATCATGCCCTCATCGCCATCATCATGCAAGAATGATGATGTTAGTCGTAGGTTTTGTTCACTTGGTGAAGTTAGTAACTTGTTATTTTTGGTGTTATAATATGTCACCGGAAAATGGCAAGATCCGTAAGATTATAAAATATCTTGAGAGATTATAAACTCTAGAGAAATTGTCAACTGAACATTTGAAATACTTATTTTTACGCGTACAATATTGATAGTTTGTAGTCTCTATTTAACAATTTCTTGGAATGACTTAATTCCGAGAAATTGTGGGCATATATGTCAATGATAAACACTTGTTTAAAATTAAAATGTCACAAATTCTAGCCAAATATGCAATAATATTTTGCTAGCAGAGTCAACTGAAAAATAAAATAAAAATATTTAAAATCGTCATAACTTCACAACAACGTCCTAAAATAACACAAAAACACAGATAAAAAATCTCTATCAAACATTTACTGTGTTCCCACTTTACTTTGACACATCAGAGCGTCGCTGCTTGCAAAGCGAAAAGCAGGAATATGTTTAATTCCAGTACAATCTCATTTAGTATGTTATTTCGCCGCGTGTTCAGATATTCTGGGCGTAGGTACTTTACGCATAAAAATCCTACATAATTTACTCCCGGTGCATTTGTGTGTGTTTTATCACCTTTTGTAATGGAGTGAAGATATGGTATATGGACAAGATTAAGCGTATGAAAAGAAACTCTTTTATAACACCATTTTGTGTTTATCTGAAGCACAATTTTGCCAAAGTATTGTGGTTTCATTAAAAAATATTTAAACGGATCATTGGGTTTATGTTTCTAGATATAAGCGGTGGCTCTCATGAGGTCAGAAGAGGCTTTAGACGAAGTGCCCTTCCATCAGCGAATGCTATTGTTCATTTGACAAAATATAAGAGATTGATCACGTGACATTGCAACAGCGTTTGTCTATTAATTTAAAATTCTTTCGTGACTGACAGACAACGCACAGCCGAAACTACTGATTGTAGAAAGCTAAAATTGGCATGGCATGAAGCTTCCCCACACTCCTTAGGGGAGCATTAATAGAGGATTTCCCGATATTCTTACGGGAACGGGAAAAAACGGGGTATGCGCGTACGAAGTCGCGAGAAAAAGCTAGTCCCATATATTTTTGATGTTTTGACAACAGCTTTCGGTACGCTACTCTAACAGAATGTCATTTGTCTAGAGTCTAGATCTCCCAGAGCGATGGCTAGTTTCCGCTAAGATTGGCAGCTATAGTATGCGCCAGATAAATGTGGAATAAAGTATTTTGACCTTTCCCTAATAATTGTTCATAGTTACCTGAACAATTAAATATGAATCGTTTTTCATTATTAGACAATGTTAAGGATCACGAGAGATGATGATTCGGGACAGCTTTGTGTCATTAATTCCGTTTTTCAAATTAAAAATGTCAATAATTGTAGGTGGGTCAATGACCGTTATTCCACGATTATCTGGCGCCTACTATAGTATACAAATTCGTTCTAAAGCACTAATAGTGTGCTTTTGATTGATTTCTGCAGATACTCAAACGTTTGTATTGTATCATATTGTTGTTTAAGTTTTAACACCACGTAATTCAATTTTTGACCATTGATGCTCTTTGCAAGAGAATCTTAAGACGCATTATTTGAATTTTCACTAAATAATAATGGATATATTAATAGGAATATATTTAAGATGTAATTTCAAGTGTACACAAATTATACACTAGTATTGTAATGTTAAGATTGATATGTGATAATGTGTAATCTAAGTGATAGTGTAAAATTATGCAGTTTTTTCACTATCCTGTAAAGTTTCTATTACTGAATTAAGTATTTCGTGACGATATGTTCTTATTAAACTCATTCAAACTGGGAACAATAGCTATATCCCCGCATCGTTAGTCGATTTATCCCATTTTCCTGTTCGATACCTCTATCTATTAAACTAGTAAGGCGCCTGCTAATGGCGTTCTAAATCTTCTACCATGTGTGTCATTACGTCTAATCATTTACTCTTAAAGACTTGAACGGATCTTTGAAGTGAAGGTATCTGTGCCGGTATTGTTTGAGAAGATTCCTTTAACTATATTGTTAACTAGAGGTGTGTGCTGTGCTGTGTGTTTAGAATCTTGTCAGATTCGTAGTTGTATAGTAGTTGGTCTTGGAATTAATATTCGCAATGTTGGCAGTACCTACAACTGTTGCCAATCTGTTATACCATCAAACCGATCGACGAACATATAACTTTCATGTTTTAATAAGTTTGACAAGTTAATAAGTTTTATAAAATTATCACCAGATGGTGACCCCGAAATTAGACATTTGCCTGTATCTTGGGGGTCAGAGAAGCTGCAAGATGCTGCAGTTATACCCAACAGTGATTACAAAAAGGAAAGCATAATAAAAAAAAATATAAAAAACGAAACGCTTATTGAATATATTGAAACTTATATAAAACAGTGAATAAAATGAAATAATTTTAAACAAAACAAATATTATTATATTTGCTTTAGCTGATGATCAGTGATCACATATAAATATAGTTACAACTCGTTGTGAACTCTCATTGTATTTTTTAAATTTAAAAAGCCGATTCTAATGGAACATTTAACTAACAATGAAAATTTTTATGATTTTCCACTTGATTTGCCACTGCTATAATTTCATTAAGTTTGTTATAGTTGTTTTTCCAAAATTGATCAATCCCGGGAACCCGGGATTACTTATTTATTCAGAAGGAATGCCCATATTATTCTTTCACGGGAAGAAGTTTAGGTATATAAGCGCCCGATTATCCGATCACTGACGATGATTACAAAAAAATGCCGATTCAGTCAATGTCAAATCATTTATTTCAATAAATCAATTAAGCAGCACTTTTAAGCGTCAAGAACGCACTCCAGAACATCAAAATTTTCAAAATTCAAAAGTCATTTATTCAAATTAGGCTGAGTGCCAGCACTTTTTGAACGTCAAAGTTCTACATAAAGACAGTCCCCCAAAACGCCCGCCCGTCATCTTTTTTATCACTCAAAAACCAGGGTATACCATAATGAAATCCAATATTATAACTTTATTTATGTGCCAACATTCTAGGAAAGTCCGCGTACAAGCGAGAGACTACCAAAATTGTTTTATTAAAGCATTCCCTTGACCTAAAAATGTAAATTAACTTTTATTAATTGCAACACTGTTGGGTAAACAGTGTTTCTTTTTAATTAAAAATACGCATGTAGTGTGCTGGTGCTTTTTAAATTCGTAGATTTTTTTCTTTATTGCTCCAGTTTTTTTTTTAAGCCTTGTTGTAAAAATTTTAGCGCATGTTGCATTTTTAGCGTTTTAGGTCGATAGATAGAATATACTTTATTGAACACTTAAGTTTTAACTTAGCTCTTATAACAATCTGCATTCTTTAGGTAAATGTTATCTTCGACTGTTGTACCCTAAGCTTCAGCACCAGACACTCTATTAATTACATGACTTCTACTTTCTCTGAGAGGGTCATCCTTTTTTTTTTTTAAAGTTGGGAAATCATCAAATGACTTCTTCCGCTCTGGGTGGAGCGGAAGGGCGTGTCAGACTCTTACTGACTTAAACCCATCCGTGTTCCTTTTAAAGCCCTTTGCGTTCCAGGGCCGCGGTGACTCTTTTAAACAAATATCGCAACCCTGGCAGGAATTCCGCAACCCTTTGTTTTTTTATTTTTTTATTTTTTTTAAGGATGGGAAATCATCAAATGACTTCTTCCGCTCTGGGTGGAGCGGAAGGGCGTGTCAGACTCTTACTGACTAAAACCCATCCGTGTTCCTTCTAAAGCCCTTTGCGTTCCAGGGCCGCGGTGACTCTTTCGAACAAATTCCGCAACCCTGGCAGGCTGAGGGTCATCTTACGGACGATTCTTTCTAATAGATGTGTAAATGTTGGTATTTTTTGCGCTAAAACACAAACATTTTTTTCTAATCGAGTCACTGTTTGTTTTTAATCCCCACTATGTTTCATGTTTTGCTTCAATTTATGACCTCTTGAGATCTTATTAGCGATATTGATTATAGTTGTCGATTCTTTTTTAGGGTTCCAAACGTCCGTATAGGAAAATGGAATCCTTAGTGGATCACTCGTGTGCTTGTCTGTCTTTGCGTCGGTCACAGTAAAAAAATCGGTATCTACTGGACTGGAAAATATTTATAATATTTTGACCCGTTTAATTCAGTCAACAAAGATTTAAAAAACGAACGTAACTTTAGCTAGGTTTTTTTTATAAATATTCATTTTGAATGCCTGCCGTGCAGAAAGTGGTTTTTTATAGTGTGAACATACACGTGTTCTAACAAAATCTAGAACAAACGAGACGAACAATATCGTGTATTGTAGGTACTATAACAGTGAGCTCAAGTTAGTGAGCCTTAGGACATTTCGGGAATTTGATATGGTATGAAAACACTGAAATAATGAAGCACATAAATTATTTTTTCAGCAGAAAATACATTGCGAAATAAAGGTTTCGTTATACAAAAAAAAAACAAATAAAATCATTAGATAAACGGTGCCTACGTGCTTTAATAAACTGAGTCTGATTATTTTTGTTGAGATCCAATCACTGGAACATGTGTTTTGTCATAATATATTTTGTAATTCACGGATTCAGAAGTCATTTACACTGGTTAATGGTGGCTTTACAGTTACTATTCTAGCTTATTTATCACTATTATTATTTTAAAGGATGTTCATTCTCTGCAATTTGGATTTCTCCCATAGTTCAAGAGCCCCTTTTGCTCCCATCATGACATCCACCAACCCGCACACACTACGTTCGATTCTGCCATTAGCAAATTTGACGTGAGCTACACGACATGTCACTACAGTCGCGCAGTACATTATCGAGTGTGTATTGGTGAGACCTTCGTAGTCATCAAAATAGTTTGACAACTGCGAATCCAGAACAGCCACCAGCGATCTATTTTTATTATGTGTGGGCAAACGGGGTAAGCGTGGTCTAACATACAAATTGCAAATACAATGAGGCGCTGTCATTGCTTTTAGCTGCATGACATCATTAAGTGGTATGGTACATTTACATTATTTGGTGCAGTTGGTAAGCTATAACTTAATTAAATTCGAGTAAAGTAAATTACTTACAAAATTTTGGGCCCCTATATTCTAAGTAATTTACTTTATGGTGTAGTACCGAATAGCAGTGTTGCATAATAGCTATTTTAATAAACAGCCGCAACATCTCCATAGCTATGTGTATCTAGTACATACATAAGACAAAGGGCAATAGCGAGGAGGCGGGAATCGCTCGCGATCTTAACGCGCCATTACAGCCGCACGTGATCAATATGTCAGTGGAACTATGTGATCGAGCTATTACGTTTTATGTTATCATAGTACTCTCGATTCGATTCTGTCTTTCGGTTTATATTTGAATGTAGATTATTGTACCAATAGTTATTTACTAAGGTACTTTCCTATGTATGTATGTACATAGATGTTCAAGAATATTACATGGAATATTAAAGAGGAGGTTCCAGCAATTTTTTTACAAATAAAATCGAAACATTTTTGAAACTGCTGTATTGCGTTAGTTACGAGTAGTTACAGTGACCAATTTTTTGAACGGAATTGGCAAGGCTAATTGATAAATAATAAACGAATTCATTAAAAAAAACGTCTTTTAATCAATTTTACCATGTGTACCTTATGCCTTGATTAAATTTGTATGATCAAAGCGACCGTCGCCAAACTTTCATCTGATCACCCGAAATCCGATTCGTTGATTAAAGAGAGCAAAAAATGGCGCGTTTAAAAAATCTTCGTTAATTACTAAGGATTATACGACCTCGCTGAATCTTAATTCAATAATAAGCGATGTTGCAAAAATGGACGAAGACTAGAGCCTGGTTGTGACTGTAAGCGAAGTTCTTGTATTTTCGATAAATAAGGAGGTTGAAAGACGAGTCCAAAATGCGTGGAGGACCTGGGCCTTTAAAGAACATATGAAAGGAAGTCTTCCGATAACACTCAAAAGGAAACTCATTGACATTTGCATCCTGCCCGTCCAAACCTACAGTTCACAAAGTTGGTCACATACTGAAAAACAAAAGTCCAGACTCGAGATTTTCCAACGTGCCATGGAGCGCAGCATAATAGGTGCTAAGCGAACAGATCGCGCTAGAAACACCACCCTGCGCTCCATAATTAAAGTAATAGATGTTGGGGAAAAAACAGCCAGGCTAAAGTGGGAGTAGGCTGGCCACGTCGCATGAATACACCCGGACAGGTGGGCGAAGGTCGTCACTCACTGGTCGCCTGAGGAAGGACGTCGTCGTCGAGGTCGACCACGACGAAGGTGGTGTGACGATCTCATCATGTTTGCGGGGCAGACTTGGCCAGAGATCGCCCAAGAGAGAGAGATTTGGATGGAGAAAGGGGAGGCCATTGCCCAGCAGTGGGACACAATGGCAGGCTACAGACATACATTCTTTATAATAAAGCAAACAAAACGTTTTGGGAGGCAGAACAGGTGAAAAGGTCAATTCCTTGACGGAGTCTTTAAGTAAAGAAGAAGTAAGTTACTTCTAGAAAAGCGTGCTTCATTGCCGACCACATCATCGTTACCATTAGGTGAGATACCATTACCTCACCTGTTGGTAAGCGAAGCCAAATCAAACGCGTGCCAAATTATTTTAAAAAGATACCGAAGCCTGTTTGGAAAACATTGTCTGAACGGCAAGCTCTTTATTTTTAACCGACTTCAAAAAAGGAGGAGGTTGTCATTTCGGATGTATATATTGTAACACCAGCGACTTCCGCTAGTGTTACTTATTGTTATTATTATAAATAAAACTATGTTGGAGATTTGAACATCACTAATTAAAACCACTTAGCTTCATTTTCCAGGCGTGAATATCGCCTGGCCATCAAAATCTCGCACTTCTTTGCGATGTGTATAGTATATGAGGGTTTCTTCATGCAATGTCATGCCTTGCATACACGGGAAAGATTTGAACTTTAAAATATATTAGGCGTCTGCCTTCAAAGAACGTTGGTACCGGAGTCCCAGATAAAAACAAAACATATTTTCACATTCGTATTTCAAATTCTTCTAGTTTTCACCTGACGCTTCCAAAGGCTACCTTGTCTGCCAGAGACCTGCATACAAGGATATCTTCTTTACAATATATTTCTTTAAGTATGTTCGGGCGTTACTCTGTCATATATAGACGGATTTGCAAAATTTTATTCCGAAATGGCACCATTTAAATTTCATAATGACCTGATGACTTATGGAACTGAAACGTGGTCACTCACAATGTGCCTCATCAGAAGGCTTAAAGTCACCCGAAGAGCAATGGAGACGGCAATGCTCGGAGTTTCCGAGAGAGTGATCGAATCAGGAATGACGATATCCGCAAGAGAACTAAGGTTACCGACATAGCCCGAAGGATCGCCAAATTGAAGTGGAAGTGGGAGTGCTCGCAGAACAGATGGTCGATGGGGTGGCGACCTTGTACCGGAAGACGCAGCGTTGGAAGGCTTCCCAAAAGGTGGACCGATGACCTGGTGAGGGTCGCGGGTAGCCGATGGATGCGAGACGCACAGGACCGGTTGTTGTGGCGGCACTTGCGGGAGGCCTATGTCCAGCTGTGGACGTCTTTCGGCTGATATGATGATGATGATGAAAGACCTGATGAAGAACTTGGAATGTGTGGAATGTTGGTAGGCACTAAAAAAAGAAAAATAAAAACTTTTAGACAAAAAAATACAACCGACGTCCAAAAGTTACATTTATCAGAATTTTATGCTAACTTGTGCTTAAAATATTTAAAATGTGAATGTGTCACGCGGATGAAGTCACATGTCAAAATTCAGCTAAACATTCGTGAATATTTCGAGATAAAGTTATTATTCAGTTTACTTACATTTGTTTATACTTGTGGCCGACTTTCATTCCTGAAGTCGTTAGGCACGAAACGAAGACAAATGACGTATCGTACGTGTGTGTACGTGATCAATCATCACTTTTGACGTAATTATATGATCTTGCACGCCTTCAGCGGTATTTGTAGAATTGCAAAAGTTATGCTCAAGCCAAGCAAGTACTTGAGAAGTGGGCGGAGTAATTACTGTGATGAATGTAGGCACAGACCTTGAAGAATTAAATTCTACATTTTTGCAAAGGAAGAGATTTTTTCACTTAAAATATTAAAGGTTATATATTAATGTAAATGTGAAAGTAGTGAAGAATTTATTTGTAAGTTTGTGCCCAAATAATTAATTCCTCTTCGTTTCTACTGGAGGAGGTTTTAAATCTATCAATATAATTGATGTCAAATGTAAACACGTTAATGTGAAAGGAGGAAGATGTTAGGCATTGAAAATGTTTTGATTTCTAAAGGCCCTTTCAAGTAGGTACTAAAAAACGCACAAACTCGAGTTGAAATTCTCAGTCAATATACACTTAAAGGGGTGCGTTTCATAACGTATAAACTCATTAGGTCTAATTTCTTTTTATTATCGTTCATAAGATATAATCAACGTGAGATATACCAACTGTTGATATAATTTCTTTACATATAAAATTTATTTCTTCTAAAACGTAACGATCGTAACGTAACGTTTATGTAATCGAAAATCATTTGGTCTAACGTTTAACATATACAAAAAACGTCATTATGGTTAACGGCTCCTATTGCTGAGTGGTTTTTTAAAACCACCCAGCAATAGCTTCGTCGAACTATCTTTGCGGAGGTGGTAATCAGTTACTAGTTATGTTTTTATATCTTTTGAGTGGTATGTCAAACGATTTGTTATTTAATGTATGTTATGTCAAACAATTTATATTTAATGTATGTGTAATTCACGTAGGTACATAGAATAACTTTTAATGCTGTAACATGAGAGTTTTCCCTTGAATGTGACTACAACAGCGAGGTATAGCTTGCTAGATTTTGGCAACCCCGTGTTTTATTCCAAGTAATATATATTCTTGAGTAATAATTCGTGTGATATATTCACTAGTCACTTCTGCGACAGTAAATCTATTTAGATTTCAGACTATTTATAAGTATCCGGATGCACCTGATATAGTATTATAATGTATAGGAGTGACAAACTGCATTGATATGCTATATGAAAAATATCTTTCGACTCTTCGTATATTTCGCTTATCGCTTGCAGACATACCTGACCGCTATGCGGAAGTTCTTAAAGACGTTAATGAAGAGAATTTCAAAAGAAGTTGGTTTTAAAGAAGAATTACTTCGGTGACCATAACATTTAATTGACAGTATTAAGTTATTATAAAGTGAAAACATGACACGCTGTAACAAAGTGGACTTGAAAAACCATTTTTGCTAACACAGTACACAAAAAATGTTTAAAATGTATTTGTGTGTTTGTTTTAAAAATGTTTGTAAACTGTATGTTGTGTTGTGTTGTCAAAAAATGGCTAGCTTTTAATAGCTGTGTTGGAATAGGTTTCCAGTCTAGCCAGATACAGCTGAATAGAATGGAGTGACTGCCCATCGGACCTTTACAATCCAGTAACTGGGTAACACGATACCCCTTAGCAAGACATGTAGACTAGTGTTCTATTTCCTGGCTTCTGTCCGGCTGACAATGATCTATAAATCACTACAGGAACCAACGGCTTAACATGCTTCACGAAGCACACAGCCCAATTTTTATTCAAAACCGGAAAATACAAAACTGTTCTCAGATTGATTATTATCTACGTCAAGAAAATAGATAACCCAAAAGGCGGCATGGATCCACTTTTTCACGTGAAAAATGAAGATGGCACAGAAAATAGTGCTCTTGATAAATTGAATAAAAAGTATATGACAGGACCACCCCTCCCTGGGCAGGTGACACGCCGGTGGAACGGTTAATTACTATGAGAATTATCCACCCTTAAATGGGAGTGGGGACGTGGCACAAAGTGCCTTTACGTTTAAATTTTAGGACTTGAGAGGTGTTTAGTTTAGAAGTGCTTACGCTGGCTCGTTTGCAGCTACTTGGTGTTTAGAAAATGGTGCAAAATAACCAATAGAATCCACCAGATTTGCTAGTAGAAGAATATTACAAATCAATAAATTTATTTGGTACTATTAAGTACTCATTACAACAGAATGTAAGGGTAGCGAAAACTGTCTGTTTTTCGCCAAAATCGTTTAAAGTCGTAATTATTTAATCACTCCATCTCAGCAGACCTAAGACCGGTTCACCACCTTAGGAATAGGGCTTTTAAAACTTTATTATATTAGTCTAAATTTGTTAAATAAAGTGCTGTAGTCGCATTTTGCTGATCGATTGCCGTTTTGCGCGAATGTGACGCATATCTTCCCAACTTGCATTACTTTTGTAACTTCGTTAATTATTTTGGTGTGCGTCATGCTTAGCGTAACAATTGCTTTTTCTTTATTTTCTTCTTTCTATTTTATGACAAACACAACAACTTTACTAAAAACCGTTTTAAACATAAAAAAAAACCAATTGTTTTATTTAAAGAGCGTTCAATTAAGGAGGTAAACAAAACCGTCTCGATCTTATAATTGAACTATAAAACATTGAGCCTCCATTAAAAGTGAACGGCAATAAAATTTGACTGGCCTGATCCTGTTGAGATTGACGTGGTGTGCGACGTACTTACTACCGCGGTCCTATTATTTAAACTCCACATTTTTTTAAAGAAAACTTTTAATTACATGTGACTTAAGAAGTAATCACACTATTTATCACACTAATATTATAAAGGCGAAAGTTTTTGAGTGGGTGTGTATGTTTGTTACTTCTTCACGCCAAAAATGCTGGACCGATTTAGATGAAATTTAGTATAGAGATTGTTTGAATCCCGGGAAAGGACATAGGATAGATTTATCCCGGGAGTATGTTCCCTTGGGATAATGTTCGATAATCACGCGGGCGGAAACTAGTACACACTAAATGAAAAACTTTGTGGTTTAAAAGATGTAGTGAAATTTTCCTTAGATGTATTATATTTCTTTTTAATATATTTTTATACATATACCTTAGATGGACATACACACCTAGTCATGCTCTTCATGAAAGCCAGACATACGATATATCCTATGAATAAGTTTTATGAACGTAAATGAAACAAAAGGAGTTTGTAAGAATCATAGCAAGAAAAAAATGTATGGTCACCCATCCTCAGACCGTCTTTGGAAGGCGCCGCTTAATCTTAACTATGAACCCCTTTTTTGTTTTTTTTAATTTTGATCTCGGGGGGAAATCCTCATGGAAATCCTCCACCCTAGGGCGGGTGGAGGGGTCTGTCAGACTCTTACTGACTAAAACCACCCCGGTGTTCCATCTCCCACCTACGCCGGGGATCGCGGGAACGTATGCGACTTCCGCAATCCCCGGCTGGTGCCGGCCCGCCTCTGCGGGCCACCTCGCGTCGGCGAGGGGAGTGAGGTGTTTAACTCCCCTCGCTACGTCAAAGAGGGGCGCACGGGAACACCACGCGCCGCCACCTCGGGTCCGGATGAATGGGGGGCGACGGACATCCCCAAGTCCGCCGCCCCTGGACCCAGTTAGGGGGGCCGGAAGAGGGCAGCGTATGCCCTCCTCCGACGCCCGATGCGCCTGCTGCGGGCAGGGAGAGCGGTTGTGATCTCCCTCTCCCTTTCCGCAGCCTCCTTCTGCGCGATAACTGTCTCGCAGAAGGAGACCACCGCGTCCCAGGACTCCTCACCGCCGACCATAGCATGGACTACGGCCGGCAGCGAGAGGTCACCGCCTACAACAGAGATGAGGGCACGGCGCGGCTCCTCCCAAGCTGCACACTCTGCAAGCGTATGCCGTGCCGTGTCCTCCCGACAGTCGACGCAGTGGTGGCATCGAGCGTCCGGCTCCCTGCCTATGCGACACAAGAACCTCCCGAAGCAGCCATGCCCCGAGAGGACCTGCGTCGCACGAAACGACAGGGAGCCGTGCCTTCTCCCGAGCCAGAGGTCGAGCACTGGCCGGATGGCCTCGATGGTGATGAGGCCGGCGGTAGGGCTCGAAAGCCTGTCCCGCCATTCCGCCACCAGGACCTCGCGCAGCTGCGACCGACGCAGCTCCAAGTGTTGCTGCGTCAGTCTTTCGCCGCGCGCCCGCGCGCCCTCGCGCCACCTATGCAGTGACGCGAGCACTTTCGCCTCCAGGTCCCACGGCGGAGATCCGGCCAGTGCGCAAGCCGCCTCGTAGGAGATCGTGCGATATCCCCTGATGACTCTGACGGCCATCACCCTCTGCGGCCTCCGCAGAACAGTGATGGTGCTGGCCGTCAGGTCAGCCGCCCAGATCGGGGCCCCATAAAGGGCCATCGATCGCACGATCCCCACGTACAACCGCCTACAGGCGGTGCTCGGGTCCCCCAGATTGGGAAGCAGCGTTGACAGCGCCCCCGCCGCGCCCAACAACTTGGGCGCCAGCCGCCGGAAGTGGGGGCCGAAATCCCACCGGCTGTCGAGCACCAATCCCAGGTACTTCATGGTGGACTCGACAGCGATACGGGCCCCCCCGACCACAATGTGCGATCCCGGCGGCGGCGCTCGCCGGGGGCCATGAAAAACAATGGCCTCCGACTTGTTGAGGGCCACCTCCAGGCCGAGGCGCCGTATGCGGCTCACCACCTGTGAGACCGCAGCCGTCGCCAGCAACGCTGCCTCCCTGTGCGAGCTCCCCCGGGCAGTGACCAGTGTGTCGTCAGCGTAACACACCAGCTGCACTCCCGGCCGGAGCTCGCCCCTCAGCACCCAGTCGTACCCGATGTTCCACAGGAGCGGGCCCAAGACCGAACCCTGCGGAACACCGCACGACATGGGGCGCTGGTATCTGCCATCGCGTCCCAGATAGGTGACACACCTTTCCGCCAAATAAGCCCCGACGACGCGGCGGAGGTAGGGAGGCACTCGATGATAACGCAGTGCCTCCCGAATACAACTCAAGGGCAGGGTGTTGAAGGCGTTGGAGATGTCCAACGACACCGCCAACACACTGCTTCCTCCGCCAGGACTCTCACTCGCGATATCGCCGTGACAGTGGATAACTATGAACCCCTGTAGCAAGTATAATTTAGACGAAAAAATGATAATACAATAATACACAAAATTATACAAAAACATGATAATACAATAATAATAAATACTAAAAACGTACCATAACCACATCTGTCCGTTGTACCACACGGTCGTGCTTGAAAGGAAAGTAATTCAAAATAAACATTTATAATACGCGGCCCATTCGTTTTTCTGTTTTTCGACCGCGGACTCGACCGCCTGAAATTAAACAGCACTCCGATTTAGATATTACTGTGCAGTTATTATTATTATGTGTTATTTTGAAAACAAGTTTGGCATATTTTACCCGACTACGAAAAAGGAAAGGTTATGAGCTTGTCTATGTATGAATGTTCGATCGTAGCTCAAAAACTATTCATATTCAGAGAGATCAGCTTTGACAAATGAGGTATTGATTGATTTGTCTTTACTGTTAGAGTGCCAATGTCATGTGCTATATTTGAAAAAAATAAAGGCATAGGTATATACCAACGAAACTTAAAAATTGGAACCAACAAAAAAAAACGATTTCCCGAGCCTATTGTGATTCAGCCACAGCCAGTCTTCTTCATCGAGAATCGCAGCTGAGTTTGCATTTTTTGTCACATTGATTTAGGTAAAACTTGACAAAATACAATTTTGATGTACAATAAAATAAACATTACGTAAATATCTGTTTCTTTTGGTACCAGAAAAACTACGTAGGGTTACTTTTATATCGGAAAATAAAAATACTTTCCCAAGCGCTTTCGCAGGGCACCGCTAGTTCTTAAATGTATAAATTAGATAAACCGTTTATGCGGGAACCCTTAAAAAACAAACAAAGAGAGTACCCTCATTTGCTTCACCCTGGTTACGCCCATCAGGGTAAATAATGTGCTGAATGGAAGTATACAGAAATTCGGGCAGTTATTTTAAATAAATGGCTTAGGAACTGGTAGTAATATTAAAAAATATTTTAATTAAATTCTTAACATCTAAATGATATTCAATTGATTTTGAAACCACGTCTTCTTTTCGTATTCGAATTGACCAAACACTCTAGACCAGTGACATTATATCAGCGGTAGCATAGCGAAGATCATTGTCAAAACGTCAAAAATGTATTGGATTGACATTGACTGTTGACTAAAGTATCGGTTGCGCACCCAGGTAGGCCGGTGCAGACACAAACTGGCGAAATGGGGTTTCATAGATCCGTCGGATACACAATGTGAGTGCGGTGCTCCCGCTCAGAACATGAGCCACACGTTGGAGTGCCCCAAGTGCCCTTGCACCTGTACTTTGGGGGTGGTGAATGCCACGACGCTGCAATTGATGTGGCCACCTACTGGGCCCAAAACATGTAAGAAGTTAACCATCGACTCGAAAAAAAGAAGACAAAAGTTGTCGCTGCTTATATTTTAGCATTTCGACAGTGGCACCCGCTGATAGAATGGTACCTTGTCTTTTTTTTTTAAGGATGGGAAATCATCAAATGACTTCTTCCGCTCTGGGTGGAGCGGAAGGGCGTGTCAGACTCTTACTGACTAAAACCTATCCGTGTTCCTTTTAAAGCCCTTTGCGTTCCAGGGCCGCGGTGACTCTTGCGAACAAATTCCGCAACCCTGGCAGGATAGTACCTTGTCTAGAAGATAGCTGTGACGCTGGATTTGTGAAAGAACTTCGTGGAAGGTACAGGTGGTAGTTGTGTACGCTGGGCTGGAAGGAGACGACAGATATGCTTCTCAGGGGCCTTGAAGGCAGTGTCTCGAATGAGTCAAGGATACCTTATTTAGCTAGATCGCTTCTACATTGGCTAATTTTGGTCCGCAATCTAAAAACTAAAAGTAACGTTTTGAAATAAATGATTAAAAATAATGATTATTTAGTACTTTGACAATCGTTACGGATAGTCAGGAGCCAGGATATCAGATATCAGTCTTTTTTTGGAAGGGAAATCATGTAACTAAAACCTACCAGAGTGTCTTCAAAAGCCCTTTGCGTGCCAGGGCCACGATGATTCTTTTGAATAATGTCATTCCAGAATTATTCGAAAGAATCTGCAAGTGAAATCTGGCAGTTCTATAAATAGTTCTAGTCGTTATTGGTGTTCTGGGGCCAGATTATCTGACACCTGTATTTCCAATGGGAATCGTGATTCCTAGTTACTGGGTTGCGGTGGTTAGACAGGTAGTGCTCTATGTAATACTGGTATTCAGTTGCATCCGGTTACACTGTTAGGCGACCCCAACATAGTAGAAAAAGGCTATTATTATTTATTATTATTATTTTATTATATACTTAATTGTACACCAAAGGCTATTGCAGGTTTAAAAATTTAACTATTGCTTAAAGGGTGCAGGGCGTGCCGATGCCTTGTTTCTAACATCATTATAATCCGTGACATCATTCTTCGCTATACAGAATACAGACGCGTTCCGTATCCCGCAATAAAACGCGTATTAATGATTGTTTTAGAGTTGCTCGTAAATTTTACTGTTGTACCGAAATGTCTACTGTATCCAACATACGCGTTTAGAGACATTTTATTTTACGGAGTTATGTTCCTCCCTTCCCTGTAAAACTTTAGAAATGTATTTACTCACTAACACTAACAAATCTAAAAATATTAACACCAAAAAACGAATAATCACACGAAAATTCAAGAACACAAGACGTAAATTGAAAATTAATCGGCATTTTCACAAAAAGGCTTATTCCCGTATAAAACGAGAAACGTTTTTCCCTCAGCGCTTAAATATATCTTCGAGGGATGTATTATACGGGGTGCTTTATCTGCCGAATAGAGGATGGGTTAATTTATAACCTCACGGGCTACGAGCGCGCGCTACGGCGTAGCTCGTAGACGTAGCGCGTAGATGCTCTACGAATCTACGATGCGTACAACTTTATGTGGTATATTATACTTTATGAATTCATTGCGTATGTGAAAATGGGGTTATCTCCTTGATTTAGTGACTCAGTTTGCTAGAGAATTTAGATCAAAAGATTTATTAGTTATTCACAGATTTTTTTATTTTGTGTTTGAACTTTTGAAAATCTAAAGAAACAGAAATGTAATATTTTCTAATAATAATAATAACCTTTATGCCAAACTTTAGTTTTACACAGAAAAGAATATTTTTTATTGTACAGTATTCGCGGTCATTTCCTTCATTTTTTTATTAAACAAACCTAAAATAAGTAAGTATTTGCGATCCACTTTTTTTTTGTTGTAAAAATTTAAATTGGCACGTAGACTCTTTAGATTTTCAACTCTTCAGTTATACATGTATGTAACTTATCCAAAAATGGTATTACGAAATACAAGTGAAGAATTTATTTAAGGCGAGGTAATTTGACGCAGTGTTCAATATCCGTCAGAAGCGAGACGTCGTCGGCACGTACTCGTATCTATCATACTTTAATACTTTCAACACTCGTCGGGGAGAAAATGGTAGCGAACATGTAGGTAGACAGAAAAAAATTTGAAGTATGTCTGCGGTACTCGGTTATGAGCACAGTGTACCTAAATTCTGTCAGGGTCGCGAAATTGTTCGATAGAGTTACCGCGGCCCTGGAACAAAAAGAGTATTTGAAAGAACAGGGTGAGTTTTAGTCAGTTCAACCCGATTATTTAGTTCAATAACGGATTTGAAACCACCAACTACATCAGACTACTTGAAAAGTGTTTTTTATCGTTTTACATAGTAGGTAGGGTGCTTTTTTTTTAAAGCGATTGTTTCCTTACTTCATATCAGATCAGAACACCACCCTCAAATAAGGCCACACACTTCTGAAACACCTATATAGATACAGTGTGTGTGTAGGACTTGTTTAGATGGTAACGCGTCAAGTAACATAAATCAAAACGCCTTTGTCATTGTTAAGATGGGAAATCATCAAATGACTTCCTTAGCTCTGGGTGGAGCGGAAGGGCGAGTCAGACTCTTACTGACTAAAACCCATCCGTGTTCCTTCTAAAGCTTCGTTCCAAGGCCGCGGTGACTCTTTCGAACAAATTCAGCAACCCTGGCAAGTAGGTACAGTTAACAAAGCTATTTGGTATACAGGCAAAAATTTTAATTTTTCTAAGCTTATAATAATTGTCTACTCAGCACACTTATAACATTGCTCCAAAGTAGTTGCAAGTTAGCTGCCTGTTTACCAAATAGCTTTGTTGACTGTACATGTGTATTTTCGTAATTGTCGGGATCGATTTGCAGTCTACCTGGATGCAGCTGAGACCAAATTTTTACTACTAGGGACTACATTTCTGACCTCCACAATCCAGTGACTGGATAGCACGATTTGTCTTAGCAAGACTGTATAGCACGATTTGTCTTAGCAAGACTGGATAGCACGATTTTTCTTAGCAAGACTGGAAGGTAATAAGTACTAAAACTGTAATGTAGGTAGATCCTTATAATAGTGAGCCTTCACTTCGACATGTTGACAGAATCAACCGGCAGGACCTCGGTATGTAATTGATAGTCACCCATCCACGGGCCGATCTCGCCAAGTGCTGCCTAAAATAGAAGATTGATCCGTACTACTGATATTATCTTGGTACATATTAAGCTATAGAGGTAATACGGAACAGGATGTAATGTCCCTCAAACCCCCATAGAAAAGGGAGGATCCTCCGACCAGACGGATTTTGCTCAATAGTTGATATTCGGACTGTTGTTTATGTTTAAATCGCACAGAAAACGCTGATACCGCGATGCAAGATTTCTTTAACGTAGTTCGTTGCTGACGGTATAGATGTCGCTGCGTTACTTTTTTGTCGCGGTATAGATTTCGCTACGTTAGTTTTTTTGGCGGTGCCGATGCCGTTACAAAGCCACGAGATCATTCATCGAGATACACACGTAAAAACGATTGAAAATTCGCCAGTCATGTTTATTCTCATAGTGTAGTAAAGAGCTTGCGTAATGGTCCTTAACAGGGTGCAATTAATAACTGCATTTTGGTACTACAAATTTATCAATAATATTAAATGGAATAGCACTGGCCTAATTCACAACCAAACAGGACCCTGTGCTCAACGTTATGCTGAGTGAAGGGCGTTTTGCGCGGAAGTGACGCATATTTTCTCAACATGCATAAGTCACTAATTTTGTTTCTACATATTTTATGGTATGCGTTCTAAGTGGCGCAATTTTTAATTTTGTTTTAGAATACTTTCTAAGCTGATACTCGTAGTTTCTAAATCTATATTCCTAAACTATACTAACACAGTGCTAGAATAAAGTTCACTTTTTGCCCACGAAAACCACCAAAAACTGCCCATAAAACCGATGACAGAATTCACGTTCGAAAAAATAGAATTTTATTTTATATACGTGCCTACGCCCATGTGCATGGAATAACTGAAAACAAAACTTTTTGGTACTGTACTCATTTTTATATAGATTGTTATATCAAAAAAATCACAGAGTTTAGTTCTATTGTCGCGATAACAAGAAATAATTGAAAAATAAGTATTAGCTCGTGGTTAAATAATAACAACCGCACGGATCGATCTTCAAGGTAAAGTAATGCTTGCCGAGGTAGCTCTGTAGATGGCTGGCCATTTTAACATACCGCCACTACTCCGTGCTTCGGAAGAAAGTTAAGTCGATGGTCCTGGCTGTCATTTGTAGATCTTTGGCGTTACGGATTGTTAGAAGCTAGAAAATCTGACACCTGTCTCTTACCAAGTACCGTGTTACCCAGTAACTGGGTTGAGGAGATCACATTGGCAGTCACTCTACATAAAATACTGGTATTCAGCTGAATCTGGTTTGACTGGATGCCGACCCAAATATAGTTGGGAAAAGGCTAGGTGATGATTACATACAAGAAGCCTGTTTTTTTTTTCGGGTAATGGTACGGGAACCCTTCGTGTGCCATTCCGCCTCGCACTTGGTCGGTTTTCTATTGACAGTCTCTCTAAGCGTACACAAGCTTTTCATAGGATCTTCGTTTCTAAGAAAATCAATTGAACGCCAACCACATCACTAAACAAGCTAAAATCTAATGGGAATAGCGAGCGTTTCTTCGTGAAGTTGGAACTATTTGCACGGATGGTGTATGACCTCCATGATTGTGATACTGATTTTATAGGTTCACGGAGTATGAAAACAATGGAGGATCAATACCCGCGCTGCGCCAGTATGTTACTTAAATAAAAATATTGTTCCAACCTGTTTGTACACAGCGTGATTTTTTACCAGATTCCATTTTTTTTCAGGCATTAATTATCAATCAAAGACCCGATATTAAGACCGTCAGATCTATCAAGCAGTTTTATCACGAGTGAATGAACAACATTTTTGTTTAGTTTTCTCGATCGACTCATATAATCACTCCATGTTATTTATACTCAGTGTTACAAGACTCGCTCTCCATAAATTTGAATGTTTCTCCATACGAACAGCTTCGGGTGCATCGCTCGTGAAACCAATACGTAGGGTGACTACAATTTAACACACATTTTCTAAACAAAAAAATGGTATAGCTCCTTTTTTAAATGCACTATGTTTTTCAAATGTGTTTACGATAAAACTAATACTTCTGTCTGTTTGTTACGTCGTTTTCACGCGCTGAACCAATTGAGATAGAGAGATAGATTGAATCTTGGAGATGAACATAGGTCACGTTTTATCCCTGGAGAACGTGCCCATTTTTTGGTTTTCACAGGGCAAAGGCGCTGACAGAAACTACTTCTTAATCATTGCAGAAAATGGTGGTTTGATTCTTCAACGACATTCTTGAGAATCGAACTAAGCTGTGATTAAACTGTAGTGAGTTCAACGCATGATCTGAGACAAAGTTCGCGTTTGGCCAGGGAATAACTTTCAGCAACAATGAAGCATAATTATGCAGATTTCAATTTTTTGCGATAATTAAGGTTATTCTTAATTTTGTCAGAAGCATATTTTTGTTTTGAGCGTAGTGCATTTTAAATCATACTTTCATTAAACATGTCCCAAATATCTCCTAAATCATCGTCCATCGCGGGCTCGCAATGGTAAAGGCAGGAACACAGCGTACAACGTCGAACCCCGCGAGAACCGACCGGCTCATTGCCAATCGGCGATCGTCCGTATTCAACTAATGTAAGGTAGAATTACGCTTTGAACGCTCATTAGTTCTCCACCTGAACTATTGTTTTCCCTGAAGGCTGCCTAGTTAACGTTCCTTGATTCATATTCACTACTAGACTCGCGTTTTTTAACACGTTTTAAGAATTGTGGTGCTGGTAGGTTAATTGTTACTCGTATTGGAATCAGATTTTATGGAAGACAAAGATCGTTAAGTTTAGAAACGCACAGTTTCAAAACATTGTAAACTTTCTATTTTTTCGTATTTCATTAATTATAATTAATTTCGTATAAATTAATAATATTTTCAAAACATTGTAAACGATTATAGAATAAATAAAACCGAGAGTCCGAGCAAACTGATAATCCAGCTCAATCATAAAAATCTTAGTTTACTGCTTAGTACATTTTAAATTAAAATTATTTCAAGGAAATTTGAATTAAAAACCCATAAGTTGATTGGAGGAGAATGCCTGTCCTATCCTAACAATAAATTTAATATCGTTTATTAATACATATTATTACATTTTTAAATGTATCTTAAAAAATATCTGAAAATTTGTAGCCCATCGATATCGGGAACAGAGTCCAAGCTACACTAGGTCAGGGTTCCAGGAAAGGAATCTCCGAACAATACGAGCAGTGTCCAGAAGTGCTGAAGCCATTGGCTGACAGAACTATTGGTACTATTATAGCTGGGTTAATAATTTTTATTATAGGTACTATACCTAACGTTTCACAAAGATATCGACTATATTCTACTTTAAAATAACTGTGAAACGCTTATATTACTAATTTTACACAATAATCAACAATTTTCTTACATATAAATAGCAATACAATTGAAATTACAATAAACATATAGATTTGGTAAATAACATGGCAAGATTAATAGAATTATATTGGTTACATGTAACTCAAACGTTAGTTTGCCTATCCCCCTACTTGCGCCTACGAAAGAATCGACGTCAGGGCGTTCGTGCACAAGTCTAATTTAATTTAATCTAATTTAATTTACCCAAAACTTATCTACTACAGAACACATATACATACTTTCTAAATAATAGTATTATTATGTAAAAAACTAGTTCAAGTATTTTTCCTCAGCACCAGGCCTGCAGCTATGTCTACGAGACCAGTGCATCAGAAAATGGCAATCTGGCCTCTCCACAATAACCTTCAGAATGCTGTTGGAGCTTCCACGTATAATACGCATAAGGAATGAGATGATGATGATGATAGATTTTAGGGATGCCGTTCTTTTGCGCATGACAGCCTCGAAACTATCTATGCGACAGCTTCGACAAACTTGCCCGACGCACTACAGAACCGCGGCAGCTCCAGCAGTACCCGAAAAGCAAAAGCACAGGCTGCAGGTGTAAAAGTCTGGCAGTATGCGTTAAAAAGCGTAATTACAGCATATTACATCGAACCGACAACGCCCTTCGCTCTCTTTCTATATCGTCTTCATCATATAGGTTCTCAGTCAAAATGTGCCCAAGGTATCTGAAAAAAGACACTCTAAGTGCCACCCCATACAAGTAGACAGGAGGAACTGTCGCTAGTTTTCTGGAACCTACACGAAACACCATAACCTCACTTTTCCTGACATTATACAGGAGGCCATGGGCCATGGCGTATCGCTCACATACTCCAAGCAACTGTCTGAGAGCACCAATCGAGGGACTCAGCAGTACCATGTCATCAGCATAGCTTATACTATTGACCATCTCACCTTCAATGGAGCATTCGACACCAGCGCTACCAAGCTCCTCCACCAGCTGAGTGATGTATAAAACTGAAGAGCGCCAGGGAAGTCTCACACCACACTCCAGTCCATACTCACCAGACAAAGCACCTGGCCCATCTGACCTAGTTAATCTGGTGGTCGTCCCAGTACTCGAGAAGGTTAACTAGCTTCTGAGGTATGGCTTTCTCCCGCCATTTTGACCATAGGATCTTATAATTAACCAGGTCAAACGCCTTGGTAAGGTCCAGAAAAACAGCGTACACCGGAGCATTTCTGTCGGTATAGTACCTAACCGTGTGCTTGAGCGCCAGAACAGCAGTTTTCGTGGAGAATCCAGCTCTGAAACTAAACTGTGAATCATGTGGATTGAGCTGTCCAGCCACCCTACGCTCAGGAACTAACTTTAGCTGCTATGGTGGCCAAAGAGATACGCCTATAGTTGTTCTTATCCGACGCATCCTCTTTGTTATTCTTGGCAATAGGCACCACTATCGTCCTCATCGCCTCCTTAGGTAGATACGAGTGTCGCACGCAAAAATTGAACAGCATGGGAGATGCGGACCAGCATATTGCAAGTATTCAAGGCTTAGACCATCTTGTCCGGGTGATTTGCCTCTGGTCATAACTCTAATAATGTTTCCTATCTCCTAAGTTGAAATGTTTATTGGCTCTCCAGACACGATGCAAACTCAACTCTTTTATATATATTTTTTTTTTATTTCCTAGAATAATAACAAAATATGTACACAACTTTTAACACAAACTTAATTCTATGGGTACAATGGCGGTCTCGCTGACAGCGATATCTTTCCAAAGAATATTTGGATGGACTGGAAGAACATAAATCTTATTTATAATAATAAAGTAACCTGTTCGATTTTTTTGACTCTGGTTGCAACAAATTAATTGTGGATTAAAGACTGCAAGTATTATTATCTTAAGTGACTTAACACTATTTTTAGAGATGCCACGAATATTTGGCAACTATTTGGTATTCGGCCAAAAAATAATATATTTACCAACTCATGAAAAAAAACTCATAATATCTATACAACACGTAACAGAATAAACGCAATACCTCTTAAGGGGTCATTGTACTCATCATTATGAACAACTTTCGCTATGGGACCAAAACTGAAGACGCGAAAAAAAAATCGACTGCACCACACATTTATGTGCGTGTCACCGGAAAATTGCAAACGCCGTAAGATTGTAAAACATCGCGTGAAATTGTAAACTATATTTTCTTAATAAGACACAGATATATTGGAAACTATTCAATTTGGACGGGATTTTTTGTATACAAAACGATTTTTTCATACAATTATATCGAGAAATTTTAATCTAATAAAGATAGATAACAATCTTACGGAGTCTGCAATTTTCCGGTGAAATGCGTATAACTCGACAAAATGTACTGAACAGCCGATTTTATTTTAGCGATTTTGGGGTTGGTCGAAAAGTAAAAGTTGTTCATAATGATGAGTTTAAATAAATATTATTTAAACAACGTGTAACAGAATAAACGCAATATACACTTCTCATCAAAAAAATCGAAACACTTTCGTTTTTATTGTTTTTGTCCTAATTTTTTACAAAAGAGAATTAATTCCATGAAAAAAAAAACATTATTGTGTAGCTGGCAGTTTGGTCATTACAGTAAGAAGAAAAAAATCAAAATTCGAAATTAGAATTTCATTTGTTTATCCTATAAATGAAATTAATCACTGTTTTGAGACAAATGTGTATTTAGGGTTGGAGTACGTTTCTCGTTTAAAAACTAAAATTAGCGCTTGTCTTTAAACTTTTTGTTTCTTATTTCATTTACTGTGACTTTGGGACGTCTGAAAAAACTTTTTTTTCTAAAACATATGGATACTTCGCCCGCAGAAGCCGCCCAAGTGGTGGCATTGCTGGATTCTGGACTTAGTCAGCGTGTTGTGGCTGCAAGATTGCATCTAAGCTTATCATCTGTTCATAGAGTCTACAAACGCTATCGGGAGACTGGTTCGTTCACGCGCCGTTCAGGATCTGGCAGGAATCGGGTCACTTCTGAGCGAGATGATCGATTTATTGTAACAACCTCTTTACGAAATCGACGCCTTAACGCTTTTCAACTGCAGCAGCAGCTTCGCGTTGTACGAAGAGTAGCTGTAAGTGACTCTACAATAAGAAGAAGGTTGAAGGAACGCGGATTGGCACCGCATAAGCCAGCGAATGGGCCGAAATTAACTGCAGACCATCGAAGAGCGCGCCTTAACTTTGCACGCGAGCACCTAACTTGGTCATACCTTCAGTGGAGCAAAGTACTGTTTTCTGATGAGTGTAAAATTATGCTGTATGGTAACGACGGAAGGAACAAGGTCTACAGAAGAGATGGAGAACGCTTTGCACAATGCTGCATTGAAGAAAAGGTCAGCTATGGTGGCGGTTCGTGGACGGTTTGGGGAGGAATCAGCGCCGACGGTAAGACAGAACTTGCCTTTGTATCTGGGCCACGGCTGCCTGCACTAAACTCTCATCGGTACATCGAACAGTGTCTTGAACCTCATGTGATGCCCTATGCACATTTTATTGGCAACGACTTCATATTCATGCACGACAATGCTAGAGCTCACACCGCGGGCGTCGTACGAGATTATCTTACCGAAGTCGGTATCTCCATTATGGTATGGCCAGCAAGAAGCCCGGACATGAATCCCATTGAACATCTATGGGATGAATTAAAGAGACGAATTCGAGCAAGAGATCCAGCCCCAGAAACACTTAGCCAGCTGCAAAATGCAATCCAAGAGGAATGGGATAATATACCACAACATGTGATCGTGACTCTCATCCGATCGATGAAGAACCGTATGGAAGCAGTAATAAGAGCTCGCGGAGGGAATACAAGTTATTAAATAAACGTTTCTTACATTTTTTTTCATTTACGCGTGTTGTTTTACCCATTTCCTTCATATTCCATACAGGGTAAAAATTACTCATTATACAAAATACGAAACCTATGAAGACTTAATTTGAATTTAGAACATTAACATTAGGATTTAAAAACCTCATACTACTCACTATTAAATGACATTTTACATTTATTCCTAAATATACACATTTTTCTGATAATCCTTATCAAATCATAAACTGCGAGGTGTTTCGATTTTTTTGATGAGAAGTGTATATTTAAACTCAATTTTTTTTTATTCAACATATAAATGGTATTTTAATACTTAAAACTTATAAATGCTAAGTTATGATGATTTTTTTGTTTTTTTTTTTAAATAGATTCTGTCAGTAACACAATTTGATGTAAAAATCAACAAATAATGTGTTTGCGACAAGACCTACTCGCAAATTAAACAAATACGCCCAGGCGTAGTTACCGCAGGCACTTCAATGATGGGGGTCCGAACCTGTCACCTGCAAAATGACCTAGTGTCACCGAATATTCGGCCGCTGAACATTCGGCGCTTCGCTAGCCGATTATTCAGTATTTGGCAAAATCACTATTAGTGGCATCTCTATTATTTTTTTCGGGTCGAGTGAGAACTACGGACTACTGAGGGCTAATATTACTATTGTAACATGTATAGAACAAACATAAGTATATATTATCTCACGTCGTACATCACCGGTGGGCATTTGTTTTGTTCCCATCCTTAGTTTTATTCCTTCTCGACACCTCTGCCTAATTTAGTGGAGATAGAGCGAGTGATATATGTTCATAAGGGCTTGCCGCAAAGGTCGCTAATTACACCCTCTTGTATAAACATGTCTTACTAGCTTATTCACAAGGCTTCGCTCTCGTAGACTTTTTATTTTTTGGGTGGGAGCTGACTAAAACCCATCCGTGTTCCTCCTAATGCCTTTTGCGTTCCCGGGCCGCGGTGACTTTTTTAAACAAATACCGCAAGCATTTGGAGGAACACGGGTGGGTTATAGTCAGTAAGAGTCTTACACTCCCAACCGCTCCCCCAGAGCGGAAGCAGTCATTTCATGATTTACCATCCTAAAAAAAGAAAAAATTTCCCCCAATTGCCAATTGCGTTCCAGGGCCGCGGTGACTCTTTCAAACAATTCCGCAACTCTCTCCCGTAACCTTTTTTTTTTATGGATGGGAAATCATCAAATGACTTCTTCCGCTCTGGGTGGAGTGGAAGGGCGTGTCAGACTCTTACTGATTAAAACCCATCCGTGTTCTTTCTAAATCCCTTTGCGTTCCAGGGCCGCGGTGACTCTTTCAAATTCCGCAACCCTGGCAGGCTCTGGCCCTAGCGGACCCCGTCTTCTATGCTGACATGTCTTTGAGGCGCGCGTGAAACACAACGCGCCATCGACCCGGGCCTGGTGGTGATCGGACAGCGAGCCACCCAACGCTCGCTGTCCGCAGGTCCGCGCCTATGGTGGCTGGGGATCGCCCTGCGACTCCCGACGCCCGGGGCGTCTTCTCCTCTAGCGGCGGTTGGGGCGAAGGCCTTGCCTTTCCCTCGCGGGGCCCGCCTCCTCCTTTGCTAGCATTATTGCTTCGCAGAAGGAGGTGACCGCTCCCCAAGCCT